>MJUU01019745.1:139694-158680 GCA_002080025.1 Modiolus philippinarum
ACACTCATTAAATTCTATGGTCACCAACTCCAGTTAGTTGACAAGTGCAATGTAACGGTTTAAAAACTCGCGGCTGGCGTGTTTCATCGGACAAGAACGTTTCATCTAAACTATTGCACTTGACTTCTTGGCTACAATTTAATTTCAGACATATCATTTTTCCCATGACGGATGATGCATGCATAGCAGGAGGCGCTCATCCTGTCCATGCATCCGTCTCAAGCGTCAAAGAGTTCATGTGAACATGTCGATGGTACTAGTATTCGATAGAGTTGTATATGGCTAATGGATAATGTTACTTTAATAGTAGTTAATTACGCCTAAAATTATTTACGTATCCTTTGTTATGACAGTGGCCGATGAAACAGTCACTTTCCTTACAAAAAAAACAGGATAACAGTAAACACCTACAATGGCCGGGAACTAAAATCACATGCCACAATTTACAAGCGAACTGCGCTAGAAAAACATTAATGGAAACAAGAGACAAACATAAATAACGATAGGAACTCGACAGCTGAGTTATTGATACTCTTTTTGCACAAACACTCGATATCTTTAAAGAATCAAATTGACTTGGTATTTCAATTTTATTCGAAAACGTGAAAACAAAATATGCGACCTTATGATTTATATAAAAAAAATGTACTTCATACGAGTCCATTAGACAGAAATTTTGTCAAGACACTGAATCAAACAATAAGTTAACTGAGAATGGCAACATTAACATGTTGGAATTTTATATCAATAACATTTACTTTATTCAAAAACATCTTGGCAAGATCTTTAAAAGATCACCGGTTTAAAAGCGATGTTTTATGCAAAAGGACCTATAGTATAACCTTTTTTTATAGATTGTAGAAAATCAATCTGCGTCCAGCAAGATTTACGACAATCTTTACGACAACAACTTCCAAGAGGTATCGAATGGTGGTCACTGGATGCATCGTAGTAATAACGGCATAAAGGTACATGCAGCCATGACAAATAATGCAAAAGCTTCTCTGTTGGTAGAAGTATATTTCAACATGACAACCAGTAACACCGACATATTTGGAAAATAAATTGCTTCAATCTTAAGATGTTTATACTCTTTGGCATTAACACTCGATATTTCATGATTACACGAAAAAGTGAAAGCAATATTTGCGATCTTATGATTTATATTAAAAGATTGTTTAGTTTTCACAATTTTAGTTAGAAGCCCATCTTATAAAACAATTTGCTACGAATGAAGTCTTTGATTCATTTAGAAATGTTTTTGATGCAAGGCTTAATTTGTTTTCCTGCATAACCAATACTCTGATATGACGCAAAACAAATGTACAGTTGGGACTCATTTAATACGATGACTCAGTTAATATTTTATTATGCTCTTGTAAAATATAACTGAAAGTGCGAGACATTGACATTTGGTTTGCTTAAGGTTGTTGGCCAGATTTGATAATGCTTAAAAAAAGAGTCGCAACTCTGTTAGTATACAGAAGAATGTGGACGTCATTTCTTTTTTTTTTTTATCTTTTTTCATTTTATTTTTCTTTATCGAGAGAATATGCCGAAAAATTAAGTCAAACATTTGTAAAGGGCAAGACAAGAAAATCTCGGTTGACCATCGGGTAAGGGTCTCTGCAAGTTTTGTCCGACACTAGAAATCTTTCTTTCAAATTTTGCCATTTAATTTTTTGTAATGTAAAAGGTTATTCAAACAATTCTGTTTATAGCCCACCTCTCACTATTTTTATTATGCCAATTTTACTTGTAATTGATTCGATGAGCGCCCTGTGGTTGTGAATGTTGTGGTCGCCTTCGATGAGTCTTTTTGACGAGCAACGGATGACAGTGATTGTAATTTTATGTTTGTTGACGTTCCCACATTCATGGGTAAAAATGACATGGATGAAGCGTCGTTCGACTTTAAGAAATAAATTCCGCCCAAGTACTGGTGCTTGGTCTGCTTGAATTTACTTTGAGGTACGATCAAAGCTCATTGTGGAAGATCTAATGGATAATGTCGGGATTAAGAACAACAATAAAAGCGTTGTTTCGTTGCTTGGTTTTACATATACTTGTAGAAGCTTTGTCTTCTTTGCATTTACTCCAAATCATTTCTTTGTTAAGTTGAAATTTTGTTTCAAATAACAAAATACCGAGGTTATTGTGAATTTAGGTTCTGCATATGCACATTTCGACAACTTATGTCTCATCAGTGCAGATCAAATCATAACATTTGGAAATCCATGAACCGAAAATGTGTAAAAACTGATAGAGAACAAATTACCATTAGGATGTAAATAGGAAAGCCAAAATCAGCTAAGGACAGACCTATGCAAGAGGGAGATACTCCTCAAATTACCATTAGGATGTAAATAGGAAAGCCAAAATCAGCTAAGGACAGACCTATGCAAGAGGGAGATACTCCTAACGTTTAAACAAAATTAGGAGTATCTACTAAATATCAAACTAAGGAGTATCTACATCTTGTAAATCAATGACCTTTACTGATTATAGCTTGTCATTTAGATCGTATTGGTTATTTGTTCTCTTTCAGAATTAATACATCCTTGGGTCTATGGTTTTCCCAACATTTAAATTTGATCTGCTCTGAAGAGACATATGTTATAAAAATGGTAATCTGTTGAAGTTAATTTTACAGTAACTTCAGTATGAGTTTATTTTTAAGGTTATTTTACGACTTACTACGAAGTAATGAAATAATGAAAAAAATGAATACATGAAAAAAGATAAGGTCTAAAACTGCCTCTCTGTCTTAAAAAATATATTAATAATCGAACACGAAAAAGGAATTGTGCGAATTTTATTGCAAAATTAAAATAAAAGCACTTTTATTCTGACAGTCGACTGAACTGTACTAATACTAAAGAAAGCACTCAAGTTTTCCAATCACAATGTTAATTTATAGCACTACACGATAGTTTGGTTCCTAATCTACGACCATCAACAAACTGTAGCAGTTCTCCCTTGTCATGCATGAATAGCCAGCAGTGTGTCAGGCCTACAAAGAAAAGACACAAGATACTTACAAGATCAAATATGCAATATACATATGCATTCTAGTTTGAAACTCTTTTACTACACGATTTTTTCTTATAGTTTTGTCAAGGAGTTTTTTTTTCAATTCTACACAAACTCGATTTTTTTTTAAATCTCTGGTTTAACAGATACATGTATATAGTACTCTTTTGCTAGAAAATTTTGTGTGTATTTTTAAATCGTGATAGAAAAAAAAATAACTGATCAACATGAAAGTTATTTATAAATTAGAACATCTTGTTTTTTTATTTTTGTTATGTTTTTTTAACAACATAAAAATATCAGCATAGGATCCAAAATTGTTTGGAAACGGCGACAGTAGAATTCCGAAGGAACAAAGGAGTTGAATTTACAAAAATCAATGTCCAAAGACGTGGCCAAAACGAGAACACAGAAAACAATGACGTCAGACAGACACAAAGCACAGAAACAGAAAACGCAGTATTCAAAAACAAAGCACTCACAGTGTGAACTCCAGTGAAACTGAGAGTGACACCAGAAAACTGTTGTTCTATAGTGAACTGCACAGGTAATTCTTACGATTGAACCTTGAGTGTTCAATGTTTTCTGGAAATCCATATTGACTACCATATTGATGTTTGGTACCCATAAACCGGTTTAAGCTACTGCTGTGTTTGCTAATGCCGAGTTCCTATCGCTGTTTACGTTTGTCTTTTGTCTTATTTGTGTTTCCCACGTGTTTTACTTGGCATATTGTAGCATGCAATTGAAATTTTCAGCCATTGAAGATGTTTTCTGTTATCCCCTTTTTTAAATAACCGATGACAAGAACTATTGATAACTGTTATCACTGATTCTTACCTATCAACAAATGCCACACATTCTTGGGCACTCTTGTGGTACATTGTAGTAAGTAGCACAATGGGATTTCGGCCACCACCTGCAGTGGGGTGCATCCTTTGGTGGACAGTTTGCTAAAATACAAAGCAAGATTTTCATTTTCGAATTACAATATCTTGTTTTCTGATTAATGGGAACATTAAAAAAATCACTTTTAAAATTTTGGATGTTTCAAATAGAATTGATTTATACAATGTTTAAACGACACGATCTAAAAGATCTTTTTTCACTTCATTTTCCGAAAAGAAGACATCTTATGTGCGGAGGAGGGTTAAGGAAGATATGCAACCAAATATGCGTTTCAATAGAACCTTACTACTGATTTGAAAACATTTTTGTCGAGAAATGATAGGAGTGGACAATAGTTTGTAAATTTTGTAGGTGAAAAAAGCGAATTACGGAGCCATTCATGATCATGAAGTAAGAAATAAGTGTATATCGTTTCAAAGGTGAATGAAGCGGAGGACCAAAAGAACCAAAAGCTAAGAGTATTTGACACTACCACTGACTTTTGCTTGTGCCGGTACAAAGTCCGTCTGTCTCGAGTTCTTATCGTTGTTTACGTTTGTCTTTTGTCTTATTTGTGTGTTTCCCTGGCAGACTGTAGCATGTAATTGTAAATTTCAGCCATTGTAGATGTTTCCTGCTACCCTTTTATTACATTTGAAAAAAAGTGTAAAATGATGTCAATTCGTCACAATTTAAGTTGAATTATGAAAGATCTAGTCATCGTTCATCTTTATTTTTTGTTGTTTTGTTTACTTTCTGGACATCGATAAATAATATTGTTTTCTTAACGAGTAATAAATGACAGCAAATATGACCTAAATTCCATTCAAAATGTTATAAAATAACAAAATACCGAATTTAGTATGAATTTAGTTTCTGCATATGCGCATTTCGACAACTTATGTCGCTTCAGTGCAGATCATATCAAACATTTGGAAATCAATGAACCGACAAATAAACTGAAATTAACGGTCAGTTTTGTTTAATTTTTTTCAAAAGATACACTAACTTCCACACATATAACAATAACATGATAACGATATATATAAATGACGAATGACTTGCGGAAACGCGTTTAGAAGCGATATTGAAAACCAACACTAACTGTTTTTGCATTGTCTTCGAAACTGAATTCAATGTTTTTTTCAGCTCGCGTTGTTTGCCAATTTTAGTTGTTTCTGTGGTTTTATTATATAATTATCAAAGTGTGTATAGTATTTTCTGAGCATATTTTGCAAAACAAGTGTTCAGACATGGAATTATAAAGACCAACGCTCGATCGTAAAATGTTGTATATTATAATCAAAGTATTACGACTGCATTACATGTTGCACATGTTGATCCAGTACATGTTATTCAGGCCTTAGGCTCATTGGATATAAAACATAGACAGGAAATATGAACTTGTATGTCCTGTGAAGTACCAATAACAATTATATTGCTAGAGAGCTACAACTTTTCTTTCCAAAAGTTTAAATATTGTAATTTTGCTTCCAAAGGAATACAGTCTCATATCCGCCGTAAAGGTAACCAATTATATTGCATGATTTACCTGGATATTTTACTTCAGCAGAATATTATATAAAATTACAAATTTACTACCTCTTTCGCACGTTGATCCAGTATAAGGTGGTACGCATGTACATGTGCAAGTACCCGTATTCAAACTTCCACCATTCTTGCACATCTTTCCACCACACGGAGCTGCAATGGAAAATTATATAAATATATGTCGAGTTCCACATATAATTTAAAACAACCATGTAAGGTAGATATTGGGGAAAGGTGAATATAAAAGTGATTATTATTGGAATCAATTGTTATCATTGCATGGTAGATGATTTTAATTGCCATATCACTTTAGATGATTAAGACATGGCGTAGAAGACTGTTATTTTCGAAACATGTATCAAAAACAAACATGAACGCTTTTAACAGTCAACAGATATAAACTTTGTTAATTTATATCGAAACAGGTCTTATTGCTGATGCTTTTAAACCTGAAAATATGAAAATGTTTGCCATACCATCACAGAATCCACACATCACCGGACACATATCACGTTTAACATTATAGTACGTGTCACAGTCCATACATCTTATGTTTCCTCCACGTGACGCACATGCATTTATGTCTTGTCCGTTATCTCCATATTTGGAGCATTCCCCTGAAAAATGGAAGAAATAATTCATTGAATTCGTTGGCTTTGAAGGTTATTTTCTGTTGTTTATTTATATAAAGCAATGTTTTTATTGATTATGATTCTGAAGAGGTAAAGCATGTGTAATCAAATGTGTCACATCCCAGACCACATATTATCAAAATTAAATTCAATATCACTAAATAAAAAGTAGAATCCTGTGTTTTTTTTATTGAGCGAATTTAGCTACAAAACATAAATTGCTCAAAAATAAAAATGGGTTTTCCTGCAAAAATCATTTTAATCGGTAAATTAGGAAGTGATCTGCAGTTTGAAAAATTTGAAAAGTACAAGTTTTTTGCCCAGTAAAGACAAATTTTAAGTGGACAACTCTCATTTTTGTGAAGGACTGATTATTTGGTGACCCGAGCAATCGTGTAACTTTTACATATATATAGTAATGAACACAAAGAAACATGATTCAAAATATTCTAACTATGTGCTTCCAAAGATACTTATGTATTCCTAGTAAGCAATTTGAGCTGTTGATCTTGTCAACAAATACGGGGTTTGTGGATCTTTCCTTCATTAATTTTGATATGAATGCATTGATTGGTGCTGACCTGAAAGCCGATTGTACTTGGAACCTTGCAATATCTAAATTTTTGTAAATTTTGTTAAAAACTAAGGAGTATAGCCCTCATGCAAAGCTCTGCCCTCAGCTGATTTTGGCTTTACATTTAGAAGATATTGGTTATTTGTTCTCTATCAGTTTTCAAGCATCGTCTTCCAAACGTTTAGATTTTATCTGTACTGAAGACACATAAGTTGTCGAAATGCGCATATGCAGGAAATAAATTCACAGTAACTTCGGTATTTGGTTATTCGTTCGGACATATCAGTTTTATTTCGTTGCTTTTTATCCTGACATTAAAGAGTAACCAAAGACAAATATTTTCGATTCGAAGCACATCGGATATTTTGTTGTTATTTAAAAAGAAAACTACAGTTTGTTGACATATGTTTAACATACATATCAAATCGTTTTGCCACAGTTGAAATTAATTGTGCCTAAATACCTAGAACCACAGTGGCATCCACGTTTTCTTTTCAGGAAAAAAGTAAAGTACACAAAATACAAAAAACACCACAGTTTTTGTTATGCTGTGCCTCTGTTTCAAGGAGTAACCTCCCATCGGCAGAATAAGAATCAAATAATATGGAAATCCATGAATCAAAAATAGTCTGATAGAAGTACTCATTTCCAAATATTATAACAGGAGGCCAAATCAAATATCTAAATGATTCAACGAGTGGAATACCGAGTGTGAATGAAGTCTTTAAGTATTTTAAAGGGTTAAAATTCTGAAAAAAAACGGTAAATTTCCGTAAAACGCAAAAAAAACATTAGTGGTGCATATCATCGGGACCTCTTGGTATTCAAATAAATGAACAAAATACAATAAAATGGGGCGGAGTATGTTGAAAATTATACAAGTTAAATTGTGTTAGCTTCCGTCAGAGGACAGTTAAGCTAAACGGGTGGACATTTTAGCGAAAAAATTGGGACATTTTTACCGACAAAAAAGTGAACATTTTAGCGAAATAATTATATTCAGGACATTTTAGCGAACCTGGAAAACTTAGATGGAAATTTTAGTGTCAGAAATTTTTGCCAACGCCTCTTTTGTTCACCATGCATTCATGTATGCCCCATGCTCACAAACGGAGGTGGAAGACGGTCTGACAGTCTTGATTGTCCGATGTCTAGAAATAGTAACTTAAACGTCCAGGTAGACACAAACAGAAATTCTCTTATTTCAATCCAAAACCAGATTCGTTAGTTTAAAATATACACGAACAAGTATCTATACCATAAAAAATCTTCTTTTCGTTTGATAATAATTAGTGATGATTTTAACACCTTTAATTTTATGTGTTTTATAACACATTTTGCAGGCTTTTTTCAAACTTTTTGGGGCTAATTTTTAAATGACGGTTGCTGTGCAAACTTGTTAAATTTGCAAACAAGATATAAGCTTTTAGCATCAAACATTCATTTGATTAATAGAAACCAATTAAAATTAAAATAATGACTATACTTACTGCGAGTTGCTCTGCGTCCTTTGAAGGTGCATCCAAACGCTGAGGTAAAAACCGTTGGCTGCGCAGAATGTTGTCTATTAGGTCCTCCTTCAAAGAGAAACAAATATAATATAACGAATGTATCTTGTAACAATATCAAGCTTAAATAGGGAATTTGAAGATTTTATAGCTATACTGGCCCCTCACTGATACTGCCGATGTCTACTGAAATCTATGATGATTCTTTATCAAACCCTTCGGGAAGTTTTAAATTTGATTTTTATTCCGTATTTACCAGCAGACTAGGCTCCTTGAGCTAGCCGACAGTTTAGCGACGAGAACTTCTTGACCCATCTTTATAAATTACGTTTTGTCTTATTCTTGCCCTCTCAAGACACAATATCTTCTTTACTTTCCTTGTCCATGTCTATCACCGATGAAGGTCTTAGTGACCGAAACATTGGTCCCAATTTTTTTTTAACTTTTTAAACCTTTTATGGTGTTTTATTAATATTATACGACCGTCTAATGACGGACGTATTATGGTATACAGATGTCCGATTGTCCGTCCGTCCGTCCGTTTCATATGTCGTGCTCTAACTTGACAACCATTTAGCCGATTCACCTCAAACTTTGTAGAGGTATTGGGTATGATGGCCTCACGACCTGTGTACTTTTTCGTAAAATTTTGATTTTTCTTGCAAGAGTTATGGGACTTTGTTCGTCAATTTTAAGGCATTTTTTTACATGTCGCAATCTAACTGGACAATCCTTTGGCCAATTCATTTCAAACTTTGTAGAGGTATTGGATATGATGGCCTTAAAATCTGTATATTTTTTCGTGAAGTTTCGATTTTTCTTTCAAGAGTTATTGGACTTTATTCGTCAATTTTAAGGCAATTTTTTACATTTTTAAAAGTTGCGCACTAACTGATAAGTATTTTGATCAGCTCACTTCAAACATTGCAGATTAATTTCTTAAAGAGATATCAAGCTTAATTAGGCAGTGATAGGTGCTTTTTGAATTGAGAACCCTTACCTAAATCACTTGAAGTTTTGAAGCGTGACGACGGGCGTATCATGCGACATGGCACAGTTGTTTATTTTTGTTTTTGACATAATTTTATCTTTTAATCGTGGCTCATAACACCTACATATTTTTAATTTTCGTATCACTTCGTAACCATAGCGCAACACTTTATTTCATTATTTTGTAAAATGGTTTATTATACTTTCAATGATTTTTCCTTTACAAAAATTATTTCAATGTATCATATGTTAGATTTTTATGAAAGATGTGAGGGTGATAAATTCAAAACTTGTCATAAGGCTGAGCGGGTGACAATTTTCACACTGTAATCCTCTGTTCATGGTTAAATGATTTTCAATAATAATTGAAATTAAAGAGCATTCAGTATAATTAGATAAATAACATTTAGCTGGGATGGTGATAGTATAAACATATTGCCATTGGATGAAAATGTAAGGAAGATTAACATACTAGGTGAAAAATTATCACCCGATACGATGTGGAGGGTGGTAATTTTTTCACCGAGTGTAATTAATCATCCTTACATCTTCATCCAAGGGCAATAAGTTATTTATTATACTGAATGCTGAGTTGCGCAAATGTCGAAAAGGCAATAACTAGATCAAGAACAGTAAAAAATTGATAAGCATTTCAAATCTTTGTTTTAATATTCTGTTTTAAGAGAATATAGTAATTGGTTAACTACGGGCGTGGTTGGTATCAATTTTCATGATCGGCAAACTTCGGGCTCAGCGGGTGTTAATTTTAGACGTAAACAACCGTTGCTTATATTATCACACGTTGCTTAGGGTTGCGGGGGCTAACGAAAGATTAGTAAAAATTCACAAATGCTGCTTGTCCAATGAAACTAATGAAAAATAAAAGAAATTTGCATAAAATATAATAAATCAGATTGTTACCCCTCGAAAAACATTGTCAACCTTTCTTCGCATTGGTTGACAATGTTTTCTTGGGCTATCAATCTGCCCTGTCACCCCCTCAGTTATATGTTATTTATATAATATTCCACAATCGATCACTTTTAAGCTCGTTTTCTAGGGGTTAAGATAAATTATAATAAGGCTAACCTTTACATCTTCCACACATATAGGGACACTCATCCGGGACATTGTAGAATCTATCACAGTAGGATTTCGGCCAGTCTCTTCCACAAACAAAGGCATCGTCGGCAGGGCAGTTTACTACAAAGATAAAGATACATTCCCGATAAGGATATATTTTTAGCATTGGAAAACATATAGCAATTAATCATTTTAATCAAAAACCGTATGTTAAGCTTATTCTTATATACTACCCCCTTTAGTTTTAAACATGTCAGCAAACGCTTTTCAAGTATAACCAGATCAAAACCGCTAGCTTGACTAACATTTTTTTTTATTTCCACTCAGTTTTTATTTACTTTAAAGAAACTTGCTTTACAAAATATGGTTTCAGTTCACAAATTCCTGGTAAGAGGTCGAATTTTCTACGAAACCTTGCTCAACACTCGTGTGAAAATTAAAATTAATTTTTCTACGATAACTTACACTGCTCACAAGTTCTTCCTTTATACACTTTAGTACAGCGACACTGACAGGAATCTGGGTCCAGTGTTCCACCATTATAACAAACTATTCCCTTACAGTCTGTAAATATCAAAACAGATGGAAACGAAGACTATATTTGCCTTGCTATGTAAAATTAACAGAGTATTATCTAATTTCTAGCAAATTTAACTAACGCCTCACCAGTGTGATAAAAATATTTCTCCTCTCTAGAGAGAAAACAACTCACAAGAAATTTCCCGCCAAATCTTTTCGGAACATAATCCTCGGTGTTTTACATTATGTCATTACAGAAATTTCTACAATTCAAACGCGTTAATTGTGTAATTTCTCACATCTTGTTAAATAAATTTTCAAATGTTTGAAAACTAGGCAAGCCTCGTTTTCAAACATTTGCAAAATTTATTTAACTCAATGTGAGAAATTCCATAATCAACTTAGGTCCGTTGTAGAAACTATATTTCTCTAATTTCTAGCAAATTTAAATGCCTCCCGATCAAAGTATTAAATAAATGATTACTAACATATTCAGAAATCTGTTCTCAGTAGCTGATTGGTTTATTATGTAAATGTCTCGTGTCAATTTCTAAAAATAGTGCGACTGGATGCTGATGAAATTAACACCCGAATCTTTAATCAACAAGATGGTTTTTGCACTTGTATGTACTAAAATTACTTAAGCTATACCTTATTCAACATATTTATTTAAAAACAACATATTACACTTAGATTCCTTTTAATATATGCCTTGGTCAATGATACACATAGCAACGATGGTAGGCACGTTTTGAGAATGAAGACTATGGACTATGGAGATGACTCCCCTTCAAATACATTTTTTTAAAATTGATTAGAAATTAGAGATACAATCTCTAACATTGTTTTCCCATTTATTCAGATAATTTCTCAAATTTAGATAATTTATTTTTCACATTTCAAAGTTCTCGGTACACCTTGAACTTTAAATGTGAAAAATTTAATTATCTTTATTCGAGAAATACTCGTAATAAACTGGAAACAATGTTACTGACTATATATAATTTCACAAAATAATATAAATTATAGAATATTTTCTCTTAAATACTAACACTGTTTTCATTTACTGGTTTAAACTGTAATATCAATCCAATAAAATGACATTTTGTATTGCAGCAAACTTTAAAACGGAATTATTTGTTTTGTCGAAGAAAATAATATATTTAAGTTCTCAATCACTTAGTGATATATTTCTTTGAAAATTTTTTTTAGGATATCCTTTCCTTATGCTGAAATCAATAATGTAACAGTACTGACATTATATAAAGTTAGTTTAGTTATTTTCTAAAATCTTGTCTCATTAAAATTAAAACATTAAGACATAATGATCGATAAAAGTCCACTAGCTGACACAGAGCGGAAAAAAGGTTCAAGATGAAGAACAACAATAAAAGCGATGATCCATAGCTTGGGATTAAAGGCAGATAGACAAAGTTTTTCAAACATTTTATCATGTATTCAGCTGGTATTTGAAAAATTATTGTTCAGTTACAGGCTAGGCATGGTTTTTGCACTGGAACAATCATTTTCAAGTTTTCTTTTCTGACTTTATAAATGGTCTATTTTGCCTTCTTTGTCGCAAATTAGCATCCAAATATTTTCAGCTTGATAATAATTACAGTTTTTTTTTTTCAAAGTTAAGAAATAAACGATATATTTACAATATCAAGAAAGATTCATGACTTGCCTTCCACATTTTGTTGCGTATTTTATGTAATTTGTGGAAAAAGGGGTTAATACTAGCAAGCTTCGATCTCAATTCTAACTAAAGCAAAGGCTGTGACCCATACCTTAGTTCAGATTATGTAGCAAAATCAATTAAGATAGCAACGATTGAGAAAATTCGACCAACGCACGACAACTCTTGTTTACCTGTGCAGTTAGTGCAAAAGTCCATATTTCAAAAATTAATCGCTCCCAAAAAGAAAAATAAATACTCATGAAAATTGGTACAATTAAACAGTTATTGCATATTTGCCAATAGGTGGCGAATTGGGGTTGATCAATACCAAATAAAAGTGAAAAATCACTGTTATTCTTAAAAAGCTAGAAATAAATAAACGATAAAAAGCGGGTTTTGTATTACCTCAGGTGGGAAAGAGAAATTTTCACACATGATGTTTTCAAGTTTGAGAAGTCTTCTTTTTCCGAGAAACTTTTATTTAAACTTTAATTAAACAGTTTTTGTATCATAGAGTTATCGAACATGAATCTCTATTGTGGTAGCTAAATGATGGGGTATTCAATTGTGTAGATTAATTACAAAAATCCCTTGCATGCAAATATCGGTGTTTATTTACCTTAAAACGAACCAATACGAACCACTACAATACGAGACTTGTTCGTTAAAGTTTTCTAAATTTCACATGTTGCATATATCCAAAAACAAGATAAAACAAGATTAACTGGATTAAAGGACTGTTCCTGATAACCAAACAATGGAATGACCCAATGATATTTAAAACAAATTGTGACGTCTAAATTTGGATAATTAGTTGTGTTTCAAATATGTGCCAAATACTTTTGCTCTTAGTAAGCAACTGGTGACTAATTAATGCAAAAATAAATCAAACAGTTGATAGATATTTCAATTTCAATCATTATTTGAGACAATTTTAACAGTTTGATCCAGACATATTTGACATTTTGGTGATTTTAAGTTATATTAAACTAAAATATAAAATGATGAATTCTATATATAACGTTTAATTGTAAGCTTCTGTATATTTACCACATTGCCCGTTGACACAGGAATGGGGACATTTAGAACAACGTGGTCCAGAAGTATAAGGCACAGCAAGGTTAGACTGCCTGTAAAATAAAGTAAAGTCCAATATGTAATATGATGAAAAAAAAAAACGGTAACCTTAGAAAAGGCGTCTAAAAAGTCACGTCTCGTAAGTTCAGGATTGTAACACTTTTTCACAATATAATTTTTGTCTTCTGCGGGCAATCCCTTTGGTCGTTCTGGGGTATAAAGATAAAGCTCCCAAAATGTAAATAGAAGTGATTATTATATAGATAGCGGTGATTTATCGAGTTTTCTCAGTTCAATAAATGTCATATTGTCATCGGTCACAATATCGCTTCAATGTCGTCGTCAAGTAAACAACTGGCGTATTGACATGAAAAAAATAATCCGCATCTAAAATTTCGGTTTTTGAGTAGAAAATCTATATAATAAAAAAGCATACCTAATCGCCCATCATGAATATCAATAAAATGTCACTCGTGTCGATCAACGCAGTGGATTAAACTCGCTGCGGAACAAAGTTCCGCAACTCGTTTAATCCTTCTGCGTTGTTCGGCACTCGTGACATTTCTATTGATATTCACGACGGTCAATTAATTATACTATAAATAATTGTGAAAACATTGCTTTTTTCATATTAACAGTATATTTCTTGTCTGCCTAAATATTTCAACAAATCACCGAAAGAGTTTTGGTAACCAGATCGTACCAATATAAAATAATTACATTTGTATTGCTAGTTTATTTTTTTTAATCGTCAATTCAAATGGAGTAATCCATATGTACGTTATTATTTGGATATTATGTATTCTTAGCCACGTCATTGTTATTCGCCATGAAATTTCCCCACAAAAGTTAAATTTTAAAGAATTACACTAATGTTAATAATTAATGAAACACGTTATACGCTATAAAAATGGTTTGGGTCTGTTTACACACATACATAAACTTCTTATTGGTGTTTAACGTCTAAACATGCCTAAATAATTTTACAACGTATAATATGTATCAAAATAATAGGTATTCTTTCATTAGTATTCGTGTCCTTTTACTTTACGCATGTTTGTAGAACTTTTATAATGCTAAATTGCAGGTACTATGACGATATGATACAGTATATATCTAATCTTGTTTACAACGATACCTATAGTACAAACATACCCAGCTGCATAATCGCAAACATAATATCTTTTATACATCGAGTTCTGGCAATCAGCAAATCCACAGCCAAGTAAGTATGTACCATTCTGTACTATCTAAAATTAACAATAGTCAGTATGTGATATACAGCACTGTTTACTTGGTAAAATAGTGTGAGTTCTATAAAAACTAACACTAAAAGAAAAGTAAAATTAACCAACTTTAAGGGAAAATATCCCGATTAACTGCTTGCACACTTCTTAACATGAAGTATGCAATAAAATGAGATAAATGACTGATTGCAATGAGAAGAAAAACACATAAGTAAGGCAAAATCTTACAAATACCTGTCATCATAGCCCTAAATATACTTATTTAGATAAGAACTTAAAAGATTATTCATTAATCAACTTTGTACAATCGAAAATATCCAGCGTAATGAGTCTCACAGAACTCCATTACAGTTTTGAAAAGGACTTATAAGTCTAGGTTAATTTTGTAAAGTGCTTGGGAACCGACAGTCAGTCCAAAAAAGGAACAATTTAAAGACATATAATTACATTTGAATTCCGTCAGTTTGATACATGTAGGTGAAAATCGATCACGCGGCATATCAATATGAAGTTCCAGTTCCCATGAAACACATTTGATCATATTCACGTGGCGGATGAATTTGTAAAAATAGAATCGCAATGTACATGATGTACTTTCCTGTAAATAAATTTGTTTTTTAAAATGTAATTATAAGAATTGAATGCATTATTTTGAAATTTCATAGGGATTATGAAAGTGTTAACCATGCGGACATTTTCAACATGAAGAGCTACTGCGCTTCATTAAAATTGTGCTTCGGTCAACACTTTCATACCCCAATGAAACTTCACAATAATGCATTCAATTCTTAATTACAACACAGGACAAATAAAGCAACAAAGATACCACATCAGTACAGCACAAAAAGAAAGTAAGTGAGAACCGAAACGTCAATCAAAAAGAACGAACAATCCATGGACAATGGCAACATCGGACACACTAAGAACCAAGGACTCCACTTGAGTACGGGACAAAAAAAGAAAAATGAAGACACACATGCAGATGAACAACACGGCCCCAATAAAAACCATGGGTGAGATCAGGTGTACCGGTAAAGTAAGCATCTACTGCTTCTTGGGCGGAACTTCCATGCACATATTTTCTACCAGGAAGATGCCTAAAGGAAAATACCTGACGTTGAAAAAAATAAACTCATTTTTATTATCCTAAGAAGTCATATTTTGCGGGAAAATTTTTCAAATCGACATTTTATCGTACCTTCTCGGTGACACAGGACGAGACTTACACACCGTATTGGTTTATATGCATTTCTCTTTAAAATACAAATATAGAGCTTCTCCATACGTTAAGTAAAGAAGTGCAAAAGTCTCACGATGCCATGATTTAGCAAAATCCGAAGAGTTCACTTTAAAATGTACCTGTGTAAAGTGACCGATTTTCCTCCATCCACCACTTCCTAGATAGGAATCTGGTTCTATTCCATATTTCCACATTGATATCTCGTCATACCACATCTGAACTGCTTTCTTCCAAGAACGATAACCCCCAGCAACATTTTGTCCAATTGTCATTCCTATAGCTAAATAAAATTAAAAACTGTTTTGTTTTTTTAACAACTTAATTTTAATAATTGATTTAAATAGATTTTTTTCAAATATAAGTCAAAATGTGTAGCATAAAAAGAATTGTTCACTGAATAAATCTATGATATGGAGAAGATGGTACAAAATAGTCATCCATCCATTGTTAAACAAAGCAACATTTAGTTTCTTATCCTTGTCAATAACAAGTACTAGAATACATTTGAATTCTGAATATAAGTATCGCTTAAACAATTAATATTCCACTAAAATCAAGATCAATTGCCATAAGAAGATACCTCATAAGAGAAGCTGATGTCCAAATGTACACTTTACCTTTAACTCAATTTATGGCATTTGTTGATTTTTTTAATTTTACCCCACTTTTAACAGCTGGCAAAATCATATTACTCAATATTTTGACAGCTGTTTAGCAACACATGTTTTTTTTCGAAATTACAATAAAATGTTGCAGTTGTGGTAATACTTCAAATGCTTCATGTGCTTCATTCAGAAATACTGAGTAAAACAAAGACAATTCTGTCACCTTTCTTGACCCTAAAGGGGAAACATTTGGTGATAAACAATTTATCTAGGACATATCGACAAATTATTCTCGAAGGAAAAAGCGGGACGTTCTATAAAAAAAACAGCGGCAATTCATATCAAAAAGGAATAAAGATAATCTTACAAATACAATTAAAAGGAACAAAAATGAAGCAGAAAGCCACATAACTACAGCACTAGCAGTGTGATCACCTACAAAAGATTTGCTTTTGGTGACTAATTGAGAATTGCAATGGCATTATCCAAATAAAAATGTCAGGTTCAGACACTTGGACGCAAGATTCCTATTTGTTTCAGTGTTGAATTCAGCCACAAAAGTAAGATTCTCTGCATTGGACCTATTTTCTGCAATTGGAGTTTTGAAACGCACATTTTTGTATAGAAATAATTCTATTTGATTCCTAATTGAATGTTTTCTGGTAACAGTGTTAATGTAAACTCAAAGCTGCTACAATTACGCATGACAACTATTGTTCTTTTGGCTGGATAAAATACAATTAATATTTGTTGTCCATGTTTGAAAATGAATTATTCCATAGTGTATATTAACTAGCTTCGTTATTGCTAAACTTTCTAAAAACAAGACAAAAACCTAATTGTAATCATAAGTTATATGATAAAGTGTTTAACCTTTTATCTGAACTACAAGCCAAATCTATAAATCTAATTTAATTGTGTAATTCTATTGGAAAATAAATATTATTTGGAATAAAACAAGACAAGAAATTAACTCAAACCAAATTATGTCTTCTTGAATTTATCTTATTGTTTCTTTATGCAGCGATTTGGCTCTAAATATGATCTCTTTTTAACAACAATATGGCAAAAAGAGTATTATAGACTATAGACAATATACTTCCAAAGCAATATGAAATCAGATAACATAGTTTTATTGTCAAATATGTTCAGTACAATAGCTTTATTTCAATCTAATATTTTGTCCCAGAAGTACATATGCTCTTGTTCATAATGGATTTTTTTGCTGGAAACTTGGTGAAAGTTTACCCAGATTTTCAGGACAAAGTACAACAGTTTACAATTGAGCAAATTTCGTTTAATTAAATAAAACATGCTTAAAGAGAACCTACTTGATATTTTTGCAAAATAGAAATAAATAAAAAAGACGGATGTTAAAACTATTGATAACAAAGTAAAAATATTTGTTGTCAACAAAACGTTTAACCTTCTTATGGGTACAAAAGTTTTTAGGGATTAATATTTGACAATTATCTATATTTATGATATAAAGAAAAAAAGGAATAATAAAATACCGAAACTTCCTTGGTATTGGATTTGGCTTTTTATTCATATGCTTTTGCTAATGAGTTCTTTTTGCAATTTTTTGTACTACATTGTATGACTTTTAATATTATAAAGATTGTATTACTGCTGATGAGGGGTTACTACTTAAAACACGTGCACTTTATCACTAAATATAAAGTTTATAATTCAAATTATATTTTTGTACCATGGAGTAATTGTAGTTTCAAAATTATAAATCAAATGAAAGAATAACTTAATAATTAAACATTTTAGTTACTCAGGATAATTGGGCAAAAACGATTGTCAAATCATTTTTTTTTTATTTTTCAGCAGCAAATCCCCTAGAGTAATGCGTTTTTGAAATATAAATCTTTTTGAAATATCAAACAGAGGTTAATGAAAGTTTCTTTTCAAGATCCCAAAACCCCTTTCCCTTTTTGATACCCTTGAACAATTTATTCAACCATAATGAAAAACTGAATTTATAAAACTTCAACAAAGAATGTATTCGTCCTGTTTAATGGTAGATGCATGGTATTTGATTTTATAAATACACCATCAAACTTTATTTGAGCTATGTCTTAGCTGTTTAGTCTATGCATTTAGGATACTCACATGGAATATTACGTTCAGTGTCATGTCCAGCTTCACATTGATTCGCCCATTTCTGCGCAACTGCAGCTAGTCTGTCATCCCATTTCTGAAAAGAAAAGAATGAATAGCTTTATCAAATGAAAACGCGTGAGGGGAAATGGTTTACTTCGGTAATGAAGAAAAACTTTACAAGTATACAATTTAAGCAGTGGGTAGATTTAAGACTAGAGGCTCAGAGACTGAGCCTGTATCGCTCAC
>MJUU01019745.1:189089-199828 GCA_002080025.1 Modiolus philippinarum
TCTTTTATTAGTTGAACAGAAGTTTAAGTCTGCAGGTAATTGCTTTTGTAAGAAAACTGTCTGAATTTTTCAATCTCTACTATAATTTCTAAATCACTAACTGAACAAGAGGTTGTTCACATATATGACCCTTATTGATACCCCAATGCACAATCTATTTATAGACTAAGCAAACGGAAGTAAACAGCTGGTTTGGAAAATACTGCTGTGTTAAAATACACATTGCTCTGTGCAAAAGTAGAAAATCAAAATCATTCTGCTCGATTTAATCACTTCATTTGTGATGATGTATAAATTAAGAGGTAATTTATTCAGCTTGTCTGCCAACACGTGTGCAAAGGAAGCAATCAACCATGTTAACTAAATGGCCGATAATTGACCACTTGTTTATAAAATCAATAACAAACTGTCACACATATTAAGTTTTAACAATCTTTATTACTGAGATAGCTATCACTTTCAAATTAATTACGGTAATCAAGCCGGGAATCAAGTTATATTCTTGTCCGGTGGTATGCAATTGATATCCACCTGTTCATATGTCAACCAAAAAATTACTCCACAAAAAACCAGAAATGAATTAAATGAACTATATATTCCAGCGTCTGTTATATAAAAGGTAGCGAGTAGGCAAGAAACTTCCGGTCATCCGGGTTTGGTAGTTCGTGACATGGAAACGATTTCCAATCGTTCCAAAAAGGAAAAGTTGTCAAATAACTATTCCAGCACGAAAATCAAATACATCCTGTATCCAAGTCTTAATTTTCAAAATGCTTGATTAGATTGTGCAATGAAACAATGTCTACCTACCTTAATTGTAGGACATCTATAAATCCCTCCTAATTCAATTTAAATGATAATTTTCGTATAAATTTTAACAGTTATTCAGTCATTTACAGACATATTGTAATATATTATTATCTTGCATGCATTGTATTAGCATTTTTGTTGTGGTCTATTTCTTTGGTGTTTGGCTTTACTTGCACAACAGCTTCGGGTCATTGATATCCTACTTACAGTAGCATCTCAAATAAAATTCTCTAAACGTACTCCAGATTTCTTATAAAATGACAGCTGCTTATATGATTTTAATTCATGAAAAATAATTCTCTTTCAAATAAGAGTGCTGCAAGAATATTTAAATATACATTTGTATAAAGTCTGCTAATCATTATTTTACCAAGCAGTTCTAGTCCATCTTAGTAGAGCAAATGACACAAGTGTTAATACAATGAAAAACTTTTAAAATGAGAAATGATATACTGAAAAGTCCTGTTATAATTAGACTTACATTATTACTCCACTCCGTGGGCAAATATCATCACAATTCCAGGTTCCATGATTAAATCTTCAGGCATATGTTGATTTTCACAGGCTATCATCACAACAGCTTGTTTACCTATAATAAATTATGTTTTTTTACATTAATACTGCTAGAACAGGTTACAATTACATTGCCCTTTGTATTATTTGCCATTTCTCTCATTAAAACTGTTTTAGTCCTTTTACACTTAATCTACTCTAAGTTGGAAGACAAATTTCATTCCAACTATTGCCAAACTCCTGTGTTCAGCTAAAAATTACAGTGAAAATGCCAGATTAGTTCAAGTCGTTGTCTTACTTAAAAAAAACCAACAAAACTTGCTTAAAAGAGAGCATGGAGAACAGAAACAAATCAGAGGCTCAGTCTGGCTGAGAATTAAGCCTGTAGTGCTTATAATTAAGTACAAATAATTTAAGCATTTCTGCTCTTCAGTGCCTCAGTAGATATATCATCAAAATGAAATTACTCCCACCACTAATTCTATATTCAAAAGTCACATTAACATAGGTCTGAAGTGAAACACTTTTCAAAATTCTAAGATGAGATTTTATTTTTAGATAAAAATTTATTCGGTAGTTTAGACATGTTACAGCTGATGATAAAAAATTCTGTTTTCCAATGCCATCTAATGTTAAGCTATGTTCTCCATTGAAGCCATGTTTTGTCACATCAAATTTAGATAAGCACTCTTTTTTCAGTAAAGAATCTTCACAACATAATGTGTACTGAAACATTATTTCAGTACACCCTGGTAAAATAAGACCCAATAGTTTTAAATGTATTTTTTTTACATAGGTTTCATGATAACTCATGTTCTCTACTTGTAGTCATGTTTTCGATAAGACTTGAAAGCATATTTTATAAAGAGCCTTGCATCATTATTTCTGTAAAGTATTGTTGAATTTTTTTCAGTAGTTACATAGGAGAAAAGATTAAAAAACATACCAAAAATACAAATTTGTTGACATTCAATGCCATGTATTCATAAAAGTAAAATTACATTCAGCAAGTTCAGTCAAAATCAAAGACTAGGAAATGATTTAATAACTGTGAGCAATATCTTTTGTTTTCAATCATAAACTGATACCAGTATATTTTCATGCCATATTGTTCAAGTCTCTGGATTTCACATATATGTACATACAAGTCACCAGGGTCACTGAGTTTCACATATGTACAGTATCTGGGTTTCATGTATGTCCAGTATCTGGGTTTCACATACTCACCAGGAATTCTTTTAGTCACATAATTTTCATACTGTCTTCTATTTAATTGCCTGGTTTCCAATGTACTGAGTCCACTCGGCCATCGCCTCTCGTGTGCATTCTCCATTAATTCATTTACGATATGTGATGGACATCCACTGTCTATTAATGCCCGTTTTATCACAGCTTGTAATACTGCATCTGGCGTGGATATCATTCCACCCCATCGTGTAACTCTTGCTGCCTGTAAGCTATTGCTCCATCTAAAATAGCATTAGAATCTGTGCATTAAAGTGGTAGTGTGATTCACAATAAAATTAAGATAGAACTTGAAGTCTGTAAAAAGATTCCCTGCCATTATATAGGTATAATCATCTTTGCTTTTCTTAAGTTGTTATAAAAAACATGGTGGGCTTTTAAGACTTGTTACTGTATATCCCTACCATTCATAGAATTCTCACCCATATATAAAAGCATGATTAAAAACAAACATTTATAGTAATTACATATAAAGGGATACGCCTAGCACAGCATGATACAACTGCAGCATATCAAACACTGAAATTTGAGCAAGTGTAATTCAAAAGTGAATGTGGACACAGTAGAAAGCTTGACAAAGTAATTATCTGGACATATGCTAGGAAACATAAAAATTAGTACTTTTGATCCCTCTGTTAGGTTATGCTTAATCCTTTGACATACCACTGAAAGCTTACATTACGAGGAGTCCAAAGAAAAAATTCCAACCAAAATCCAACTAAAAAATAAAGATTTTACATATTTTGAAAAATTGCAATTTCGGCCCCTTTGACCCCTTTTAGCTCAGAAACATTAAGAGATACACAAAATATGTTGGCATATTTCTGAAAGCTTACAACAAGAGGAATCAAAAAAAAAAATTCCATCGAAATCCGATGAGAAATAAAGATTTCACATATTTGTTAAAATTGCAATTTTGACCCCTTTGACCCCTTATAGCTTGTTAAAAGTAAGAGATACAAAAAATCTGTAGCATACTACTGCAAGCTTGAGACAAGGTAGCATACTACTGCAAGCTTGAGACAAGGTAGCATACTACTGCAAGCTTGAGACAAGGTAGCATACTACTGCAAGCTTCAGACAAGGTAGCATACTACTGCAAGCTTCAGACAAGGTAGCATACTACTGCAAGCTTGAGACAAGAGGAATGTAAAGAAAAAAATCCCATCGAAATCCGATGAAAAATAAAAATTTAAAGTAATCTGCACCTTTGCAATTTTGGCCTCGTTTGGCCCCTCATAACTCGAAAAGGAAACAAGTTATCAATAATCTAATAGTTCAGCGCTATGTTAATTTTTCATAAGGAATCTATTGAAAAAACTGCATTAAAATCGGATTAGAAATAAAAAATATTTTTTGAGATTTGCCCCTTTTGGGCCCCATTTATCTCATTAACGGTAAATGCAACATGAAATCTGTTGACAAACTACTGATTGGAAATTTCCTCAGCAGCACACTGATAGAAACCCCTTCCTTTTGTGCCAAGGAACATTGTGTTAAAATTGCATAAGGATTGATCAACTGGAACTTAAGTTATTGGCCAAAAACAAATGTGTCAACAGACGACGACAACAGCGCCATGCCATTATACGACCTCAAATTTTTTGCAGTCGTTTAAAAATACCCTAGAAGAGTCAATTACATACCCCTTCCTTGTGTATTAGTTCTGATGGCAGGATGTCATATATATATAGTCATGGTCATATCAAAGAAATAACTTTTTCCCTAATTTTCAAATTAAAAACACCATTTTGTAACTTAAAACCACAGTTACAACAAGGATCAAGACTAACTCTGATCAAGAAATCTGTGAGCAAAGCTCACTAACATATACCTCCCACTCCCCATTTGATTAACTAGAGCTGTTGCTGATGGCAGCCAGTTATACCCCCCCTCACGCTAATTGAACCCTGAATCAATATGGTAAGTGTAAATTTAAGTGTGGACACAGTACAAATGTGGACACAATACATATATGGACACAATGATATACCTCCACCTTTTTTCCAGAAAATATTCAGACTTATTATCCCCCTTCAAAATTTCCAGCAGAAACTATCTAACTTCATGCACATCTTCAGGTGGTATACTACAACTGTGTAACATTTCATCAATATCAAAGTACCCATTTAGGAGAACATGTGCTGACAAGGTTCACACCCCCCTTTTTTTCAAGAAAATATTCAAAATGAATTATCTCCCCTTCAAAGTTTTGGGCAGCAGCCATATTATTTCATGCACATTCAGGTGGTGTAATACAACTGTGTAACATTTTATCAAAATCCAGGCAGTAGTTTTGGAGAACATGCACTGACAAGGTTTGTCCTCCCCCTTTTTCCAGAAAATATTCAAAGACAAATTATCTCCCCTTAATAATTTTGGACAGCAACCATATTACTTCATGCACATCTTCAGATGGTGTACTACAACTGTCCAACATTTCATCAAAATCTAAGCAGGGGTTAAGAAGAACATGTGCTGACAAGGTACATGGATGAACAGACAGACGGACGGACAGACAGACGGACCAACAGGGTGATTCCTATATACCCCACAAACTTTGTTTGCAGGAGGTATAATTTTAGCATGCCCTGAATTCAACATTTTCAGTATAATCTAGGCTATAATTTACTAGACAAAAAACTTATGAATTATATGAATCTGTTTTTATAAGATATTTAACTTCTAATTTTGGCAAATGTCATGTGAAATATACATGTATATAATAAATCTTCACATTTTATTTATGTCTGTTACTTTGCCTCTTCATCTCTCACCCTGAAGTTAGATTCAAAAATTGACCCAATACAGAGTACATAATTACCCAATCTCCAAAACAGAGGTGCATACAATATAGCTCTTATTCGTCAGATATTACCTTCCCACACCAGAAGGAGAGGCTTCTCTCCAAATTGTCAATTTATATAACATCACATTGTTAAATTTGTCTGGATGTTTATGACGTCACAGTGAAAAGGGCTTGGTAAATCCAATATGGAGGAAACTGTGTGACAGAGGTGGTAAATTGACGGAGCTATGCATCTCTGTTTTGGAGATTGACAATTACCTTATAACATCAGCATGTTCCATTTCTGTTTGTATCTCTCTCATTCTTGGATTAGATACTCTCATAGATCTCATATATTCCTGTAATAATAAAAGGCAAAAATCATCATCTATTTTTTTTACTTCTTCAGGCCTACGATATCAAAAGCATCAATTTTCTTACACAAAATAAAGCAAAGAGATTATAAATGTAAATATTCATTTATGTGATCCAAGTTTTGATCTACAATTGAATTCAATTCTGGCTGCTGTGGTTGGGGTTTTGGGCTTTGAAAATTAATTCTATCTATGAAAGAATGCTGTCATCTGATTGGTCACACATTGATCAGGGCACATATCATATATCATCAGTAATTGTAACTTCTTATCATCTACCAGTGTATTTGCCAAAAAGTTTTGTGTTTTTCTTGGCTTTCAACAAAATTGAACCAACATCACCAGTCTGTATTAAATCAAACAGATACATCATAAATAGTCATGGAAAATACAAATTTGATAAAATTTCACACATTCTTTTACCTTAAGAAGTTGAAGTTCTCGTTTTTGTTCATTTATTTGTAATTTGTGTTCTGTAAGTTCTGTCTGCATTTCAGCCATTTTGTGTTGTTGCTGTTGGACAAGGTTCCGTAACTCTCTAACACAGTTATGTTCCTGTAAAGATAGAGGTATGAAACTATCAAAACTGAACCAATAAATCTGTCGAAACCTTACCTTATTCTTTGTTATAATCTTCAAGTTATACACAAAAAAAATATGTTTAACATGTTTAAAGCCACATCAAGTTAATTAGTACATTCTCAGTCATCACCAAAAACAAAGGGCAAACAGAAGGCTTTTATATTTTATTTTTATTCTGTCCCACCTTTAAATCAAATATGATTCTTACAAACAGGTCTTTATCAACCTTTTAACCAGAAATAGTGATGTATTTTTACAACGATGTATCTTTGGTTCTGGAGATGACTTTTTGCTGGAATCAAAACAGAAGCTGAACTGAAATCACAATTTTGAACAAGAGGCTCTCAAGAGCCTGTATCGCTCACCTGGCCCTTGATTAACATAGACATTTTATGTTAAAGAGCCCTTATATATAATTAAACTATAAATCCAATATCCCTAATTAGTTAAAGGGGAAAAGACCTCTGTTAGTTTAACACTGGACCCCAATGGGAAACACTAAGTTCCCTGCTGGCTGCCATGTTGGATATCGCGCTGACCTGAAAAACATATTTTTTGCAAAGGACCACCTAGTAAGAACTATTGTGGCCAAGTTTGGTTCCAATTGGCCCAGTGGTTTCAGAGGAGAAGATCTTTGAATGTGTTTTCCCATAGGGTCCAATGTTAAAACTATGTTACTCACTGGTGGCCCTGTTGGATATAGTGTGATCCTGAAAAACACTTTTTTTGCAAGGGTCTACCTAATGACTATTGCGGCCAAGTATGGTTCCAATTGGCTCAGTAGCTTCAGAGAAGATCTTTGAAAGTGTTTTCCCATAGGGTCCAATGTTAAAACTATGTTTCCCCCTGGCGGCCATCTTGAATATCGCGCAGACCTGAAAAACACCTTTTTGTAAGGAACCACCTAAAGACTATTGTGGCCAAGTTTGGTATCAATTGGCTCAGTAGTTTCAGAGAAGAAGATCTTTGAAAATGTTTTCCCATAAGATCCACTGTTAAAACTATGTTTCCCGCTGGCGGCCATCTTGAATATAGCACTGACCTGAAAAACACCTTTCTTGCAAAGGACCACCTAACGACTATTGTGGCCATGTTTGGTTCCAATCGGCTCAGTAGTTTTAGAAGTGTTTTCCCATAGGCTCCAATGTTAAAACTATGTTTCCCGTTGGCGGCCATCTTGGAATTCGCGCAGACCTTAAAAACACTTTTTTTTGTTAGGGATCACCCAAGGACTATTGTGGCCAAGTTTGGTTCCAATTTCTATGTCCCCCACTGGCGGCCATGTTGAATGTAGTGCGATCCTGAAAAACACCTTTTTTGTAAGGGACCACCCAAAAACTAATGTGGCTAAGTTTGGTACCAATATGCGCAGTAGTTTCAGAGAAGAAGAACTTTGAAAATGTTTTCCCATAGGGTCCAATGATAAAACTATGTTTCCCGCTGGTGGCCATCTTGGAAATCATTCGGACCTAAAAAACATCTTATTTGTAAGGGACCACCCAAGGACTATTGTGGCCAAGTTTGGTTCCAATTGGCTCAGTAGTTTCTGAGAAGAAGATCTTTCAAAGTGTTTTCCCATAGGGTCCAATGTTCAAACTATGTTTCCCGCTGGCAGCCATCTTGGAAATTGGGCAGACCTAAAAAACACCTTTTTTGTAAGGGACCACCCAAGGACTATTGTGGCCAAGTTTGGTTCCAATTGGCCCAGTAGTTTCAGAGAAAAAGAATTTGAAACGTTTTTTTCCATAGGGTCCAATGTTAAATTTTGGTCCCAGCTGGCGGCCATCTTGGATGACGTACAGACCTGAGCGACACAATTTTTAAAGGGGACCACCCAAGGACTATTGTGGCCAAGTTTGATTTCAATTGGCCCAGTGGCTTCAGAGGAGAAGATCTTTGAATGAAAAGTTTACGGTCGGACAGACGACGGACGCAAAGTGATTGCAAAAGCTCACCCTGGCATAGCCAAGTGAGCTAAAAAGAAAATCAAATGGGTGGATAGATTTTAGTGGGACAGGCGGTGACATTTTTTTTTATCTCTTTCATCAAGCTGTAACACACTTATTTATTTTATTGGCTGGTGTTGACATCTAAAAATAAGAACATGCATATGTATCATTTCCGACAATAGATTTCACATACCTGTAAATATTTTTCTATGCTAACAAATTTTGATGTCCTATCTTGTTACCATATAAGAATGTTATGACCTTTTCACTTTTTTAGACTTGATTAGTGCTATTTATACTTATTTCATGCATTTCAATAACATTTCGGACCTTAATTTCATCCTTTGGCACCACTAATCCACATCCTAGCTCACAATGGACTGGTTTTTTAGGATTATGTTCACACTCCTGTAGATGAGCTGCTAACATATCCAGCTTTACTACTGCTGTACAACCATATCCAATGTTATCACATGTTATCTGAAGACGAGACAGTAAGTTCCGTAAAATCCGAGGTACTGGTTTCAACTGGTTTGGTGTTATTGGGTTTCTGTCGACTGGACATGTGGGTTGACGTGTGAGCCATTCCTGTATACATGCAGCACAAAATGCATGTTCACACTGTGGTGCCTGAAAAAGGGAAAACTTTGAACTGAATTATAATTTTCATTTATTAATTTGGGTTTGTTTTTCTCTGAATAACACATGCTTGAAACATGTGTACAGCATAACGAAATTTGGATGAAATGCGGACTTGCCAGAGACAACTGGTCAATTTCAAAGCCAACTTGGTCACAAAAGTATTTACTTGGCCAAAGGGGCCAAGTAAATACTTTTGTGACTAAGTTTCCTTCGAAATTATTGACCAGTTGTTTCAGAGAAGAAGATATTTTAATGTTTTCCCATAGGGTCCAATGTTAAACTTGCCAAACACAAATCCTGTTGATATTGTTAAATTTAAGCAACAGCGTAATAAGGTTAATAATATGAAAAAGTTTGCAAAAGGGAGTCCTTTTTCGATAACATTAATGTTATTATTATAGAACAATATAGAGATGGTGAATGTTCTATTATTCCGCCAATTTTAAATGGTGAAAATAATACATTATCATATAACAATATTGATAAAGCAGAAACTCTAAATAATTCAATGTCAATGATGATGGTATTGACGTTCTGGTGTGTCAAATTAGAACTGAGGCAGAAATCAGATCCATCGTGATCACACAACAGGAGGTGTTAGATATTTTGCAAATATTAAAGTTTTAAAAGCCTCAGGTTTAGATTGTATAAGTCACCATATGCTTAAATATACAGCACTAACTGTGTGCAAACCATTATGTACTCTTTTTGATTTATCTTTATCAACAATCGGTCTCCAGAGAAAGAGAAGACAGCAATAGTAATACCATTATTCAAGTCAGGTAAAAATAATCCTCCGTCGAACTATCGACCCATGGCTCTTTTAAGTACGATTTGTAAAGTATTTGGTAAAATAGTTTTTAAACATGTTTTCAATCACCTATTGTCCAATAACACGTTGTATAAATTTCAGTCAGGATTCACTCCAGGTCATTCCACAGTTCATCAGTTAACTGAAATTTTTCATAATATTTGTACAGCATTAGAGGAGAAGAAATCACTTTGTATTGTCTTTTGCCATATTTCAAAAGCATTTGACCATGTATGGTTGAAAGCTTTAATCATAAAACTGAAGTCATATGGAGTAACTGGTCAACTACTTGACTGGTTCAAGTTATTTGTCAGATATAGAAAACAGTGTGTTATGGTTGACAATTCTTCATCTTTTAAAAGTATAACAGCAGGTGTTCCACAAGGTTCTGTTTTGAGCCTCTTTTATTTTTGATTTATGTTAATGACATCACTGATTCTTTGACTAGATTATTTGCAGATGACACGTCTTTATCTAATAGTTCAACATCAAAACAG
The DNA here is from genome assembly GCA_002080025.1 of Modiolus philippinarum. Taxonomy (NCBI): domain Eukaryota; kingdom Metazoa; phylum Mollusca; class Bivalvia; order Mytilida; family Modiolidae; genus Modiolus; species Modiolus philippinarum. The sequence goes on from MJUU01019745.1 coordinate 199,301, forward strand.
CTCTTAGAAGAGAAAATTAACAGTGATCTAGCTAAAATTAATATATGGTCTCAGAAATGGTTGACTAAGTTCAATCCTAATAAAACTAAATTTTTATTTATTTCTAATACCCTGAACTGTGAAAATTTTGAGTTATTTTTTTCAAGATACAATTCTTGAAGCATGTAAAGAACATAGACATCTTGGTGTTCTCTTAAGTGATAACTGTAAGTGGGCATGTCATATTGAAAATATATGTCAAAGTGTATGTCGTAAACTGTGTTTATTACACAAGTTAAAGTTTTTGTTAAAAAGAGAACATCTAAGTAAACTTTACTTGACATATATATGACCTGTTATGGAATATGGTTGTGAGCTGTGGAGTGGCTGTGGAGTGGAACTAATTGAAAGATTTAAATCAAAGCGTCAAAACGCAGTATTACTGTTTTCTAGCTTTATGATCGCATGCAAGCAAGAAATTTACAGCTTTATACTATACATAGTGTTTGCAACTAGAGTAGGGGCAGTAAAAAAATCAACAGAAAGTTT
>MJUU01019745.1:203455-213558 GCA_002080025.1 Modiolus philippinarum
GACATGCCGGATACAATTTTTAAAGGGGACCACCAAAGGACTATTGTGACCAAGTTTTGTTCCAATTGGCCCAGTGGTTTCAGAGGAGAAGATCTTTGAATGAAAAGTTTACGCCGGACGGACGGACGACGGACGCCAAGTGATGGCAAAAGCTCACCCTGGCATAGCCAGGTGAGCTAATAAAAGCGCATATGTTAATTTTTCATAAGGAATCCATTGAAAAAACTGCATCAAAATCCGACAAGAAATAAAAAAATAAAATTTTTGAGATTCCCCCCTTTTGGGCCCCATTTATCTCATGAACGGTACATGCGACATGAAATCCGTTGACATACTACTGAATGGAAATTTTCTCAGGAGCACACTGAAAGAAACCCCATCAAAATCTGATAAATAATAAAAATTCTACAGCCAAATACAAGAAAACACCCGATTTTCCCCTTTTTGGCCCCTTTTTAAAAACGGGAGGGGCAACGATGACCAAAACCACCCCAAGCCTTCCTTTTGTGCCAAGGAACATTGTGTTAAAATTTCATAAGGATTGATCAACTTGAACTTAAGTTATTGACAAAAAACAAACGTGTCTACAGACAACAACGCCGCCGCCACCGCCGCCGCCGACGACGACAACGACGACAACAGCACCATACCATTATACAACCTCAAATTTTTTGCGGTCGTATAAAAATGAAGCATTACAATTTCTAAATATGTTTTTGCTCCAACAGATTCAGTAACTGGAGTGGTTTAAATTATTACCTTTTTGTGTGTAACCCCTTTCGTGAATAGCAGTACCAGCATGTTTGTTAGCCATGTTCAACCACAGGGCCTTGTTACTAATAAGAAAATTTTACTAACTATGCAGACACCGCTTCCACACCTGCTCGCTTCAACCCATGTTTATTTTGCTATTTCCCTCATAAAATAAAACTTGGTCTGATTACTTCCAAAGATGTGTATCTTTTCAAAGAATGTCATGAGCCCAATTCAATTACCTTCCGTTCAATTGCAGGGACAACCTTTTTGTTGAGCAATGCACAAAATTGTCAACTTCATTGACAAGAAAACGAAAGTAAACTTCGGAATTCTCTTGACTTTCCATAGGCTAAGAAATATATCCCTGAATTCTTTCATTACGTCACTGGGTGGTATAGAAAACCCTCGAGAGTTCCGAGTTTATTTTTTTCCAAATATAGAAGTTTGTGGTCAAAGGACAGTAATTTCAATATTCACGACTGATGGACTGGTTAATCGTGATACATAACGATATGAGTGACTACGATTGCTGGATATAACTCTTATAACGTCTCTCAAGTCTTAAAAGTTAAATATCCACCGGTATTGATTATCACAGGCTCAGCTGTCTAACCATGTGGTTACCGCATGATAGATGTAATCCCGATTTTGATTGGCTATTGATCGACACGTGATTTTCATCCATTACATAAACGCAAAAATGTAAACAAAACATTTTTTCAGCGAAGAATTTCTTGCAAATCTCGTTTTTCCTCTAATTTCGTTTCACGACCGTAAAATCACTTAAAAGCACACATTATTTGTCAAGGTTGACAGGTATTTTTAGCAATATATTGCCTTTTTGTGATCAGTAAACATCAGGTATCTTTCTTTACTTGTAGTGATATCAGGTGCTAAATTCTAGAGTTTATATGAGCGTATATTTTGTAGTTCCTGGAAGTCATGTAAACAAAACAATATGGCTTCAAGCCGATCGCAAATTACTGTTTTCGAAAACAGTAAAAAAAATTACAAATGGAAGCAGCTAGGATTGTCACTGGTTTACCATCATACACTAGTAGGGAATCTTTATATCATGAAACTGGGTGGGAAAAATTATTAGACAGGCGGAATAAAAGATGCTTATGTCTAATGTATGATATACATGATATAGTAAACAACCATTGGCCTTCATACTTGTGCGACCTTTTACCACCAAAAGTTTTGGAAATATCTAATTATCCTCTTCGTAATAGTGAAAATTATGTTTTTCCTGGTTGTAGATAATCATTGACAAAGTCTTCCTTTTTTCCATCTACATTACAGGCATGGCATAATTTGAGTCTTGATGACAGAAAATGTCAAAGTAACAGAAGTTTGAAAACCAGTTAAAATAAAATTCCTACGAATTCTTCTTTTCCTGTTTGTTTTTTTTTCAAGGAACAAGAAGAATGAATATTTTACATACTAAGATCCATTATAATAACAGTGTTTTAAATTATGATCTTTATCAGTTTAACTTAAGAGACAATCCTAGCTGTGCGTGTGGATTTCCATGTGAAAACTCATTCCACTTTTTCATGGAATGTCCTAATTATGATAATATTCTGCATAATCTTTTCTTAGTTTTAGGTATATATGGAGATATTTCTTTAAATTGTATTTTGTTTGGAAATAAAAATTATCCTGTAGAACAGAATGTTAACATTTTTCTAGCAGTTCATGAATTTATTAAACATAGTAAATGCTTTGATTAGTGGTTGCAGCGAGTGTGTATGTATGTATGTGTGTGTATGTGTGAGTGCTACTTCAATTATATTTTTTGATTACATTGTATATTAAGAATAATTATTTACATGTTCATTTGCTGTCATTTACCTTACTATGTTGTATATTGTAGGGAGAGGACTTTATATAATAATATGATAACTTGTGCCTGATCCCATTGCTTTAAATATTTTGAGCAATAAAATATGTTTAATTCAATTCAACGAAATTTACTGGTTTTTGATGAAACTTTGGTATTTTTTGCATTTAATACCTGGAGTGGTTCTTCTAGGACACTGCTGCAGATTGGACATATAAGTTCCTCATCCACCTCTCCCTGGAACCTATTTACTTCATAACCCATCTTCCTTCAACCTTCCTGGAAAAATTGTATACAAGAAATGTAATATATAAATGTAGACACTTTCAGTTTGAATAACATGAATAGCAAGAGTATAAATACCATTTAGGGCTTGCTATATGGTGTGAGGTTCCTCACTGTGTTGAAGACCGTACGGTTACCCCTAGATGCTTTGTTTTGGGTCGTTTTAACCTGGATATGGGATGTCTTCTTCTTGACATTTACCCCATTTCCCTTCTATTTCATATGGTTTATATTTCAACTCTATCTGAGTCTTTATCAGAACGACAAAAAATATAATAAAACAATAAACTATTTTTATATTTACACATAGTCTAGAGTTACAATTGTATTTTATCGCTGCTGGTATAACCCCCTTTTTGTTGACCTATGTTGAAAACTGACATTTTAAAAAGAGAAAAACCATATATTCATTGTGTAGTAATCAGAAATAATGACAAGACTACAGACCAGAATGCAAATTCTATTACTGGTCTACAAGGTATAGTTTACCAATGGAAGCATGTTTGGGAGGAGTATTGGAGAGATTTACCAATGGAAGCATGTTTGGGAGGAGTATTGGAGAGACTGATATCCTCCGTAATGTGCTGCATTCCATTGCCAGAAAAATAGAAAAACTGTGAGCAAATCTCTTGCTTGAGGGTATTTTGTATCCAGATGCTACTAAGTCAGGTGGAACGGCATTCAAATCACTGATGGTATGTGGGAAGAAGGACTTTGCTTAAGTTTTGATACAATATGATAGAGGACAAAACACTATCTTTCACAAACTTTATGTAAACAAATGATGAAATTAAAATGTAGGCCAATCTTAAATAAAGGGCTACGCCGAGCGCAGCATGATAAAACCGCAGCATGTCGACCATTGAAATTTGAACAAGTGTAATTTAAAGTGAGTATGGACATACTAAAGAGCTTGACACAATAATTAGATGGACACAATAAGGAGATTGACTCAGTAATTGGCTGGACACAAACTAGGGAAAATAATAATCAAAGTCCCAAAGGGACTGGTGGATTAGTGTCTATGATGGCAATGATCAGTATCTAATCTATTGATATTTTATGTACACTGTCCATGTATGATATGAATAATTGCCTGTCTATGTCGTGCATAATTACTCATTTTTTACTATGGGTCTAATTATAATGATGATATCAAAACCAAGAAAGGTACAAAAACCATGTTTTGCTCATTAAGAACATGCCTTTCTGACAGTCAGCAAGTATTTACTGGTGGCCATCTTCATTTGATCACACCAGCCAATCAATGGCAATCAAACCATTCGAGACAAATATTCGAAGAATTTTGATTTTATACCAGAAACCTATTACATATTATGGGTTCCCTGCTGTACACTCAACATAGACTAAACAATGACAGCACCATCTTGATCAAGTACAGTTTGAAATTTAATTCTAAAGAAGAGACCTGAATGAAAGGTTTGTGAATGCTGACAAGACGCAAAAGCTGACAAGACCTGAGCAACAATACCCTGCTCTTTATGGAGATAATAATTCGTCCAAGAAACACATGAAGACATGAAAACTATGATCTGTGCCAAGTTCTTTGTGTAACAATGCATCTCAATTCGCGCTATGATATACATTCTCATGCAATTGAAAAATGACTGTTATGCATTGAAAATACTCAAATGACATTATCTCATTTTTTGTTTGACCAAACTCTGATCAACGGCAATTAACACGCAACACCCCAGACTGAACATTGTTGGACGAACGGCAATCAACAGATCAACACCCCTGTCTGATCCTATTTCGACCTGTCTGATCCTATTTTGAATTGATCGTTGCAAAATAGCGTCTGTTTTGGAATATGCACCTTGATAACTGTTTCCAGGTAATACTTTGTATTTACCGATGTACGACTTCTTCAGTATTTTGTTTTGAGTCAGCCATTACATGTATACAGAACGCGGACCTAGGAGAAGACACTGCAAAATGACAATCGCAACAAGTATAATGGAACAGCCAATGTGGAACAGCCGTACTTTTCCATTCATTGATAACTAGAAATGTAAACAAACATTAAGTCTTCCGTAGATTGTAAATAATGGACTGTTGTTCTCGACAGCTAATGAATTTGATTTTTTATTTCCAATGCGTTGTTCTTTTATGATTTATTTCAAAACAGCCACATCGTTTCATTGACAATTCCTGGGAAGTACGTTTACGCCATTCATACAAATGTAAATAAAGGCCTCAGTCTTCCGTATTCATACATCTACACACAAAATTTTATGAATGGGAAATTCATTCTGTGATTAATTAACGAATTCGGGCACCATTTAAGTGTTGAAAAGTTCGGGCAATCAAATTAATGTTCAATGAAAATAGACTATTGAGTGTCAGAGTTTTTTATGAGATCAGAAAGATGTGTACGAGGTTTCCTGAAAAGGATTCTTTTAGCATGGGTATGATCACTAATGTTTGATTGCGTGAGGTTGGTCACCTGGGTCCTAACATAGGATAGAATTCTATCCTTTGGATAGACACTAATCCAAAAATGGAAGTTTTCACATACGAGTTGGGAGTAATGGACTATTTTTCGTTACTTTTACCTGTCCAAAATTCCATAAAAACAATAATTCTTGTTACATTTTTCAGAAGTAGTTTCTTTATGCAACGTCCCCAACAATAAGTCCATAAAATGTCACGATTGATACATGAAGTCCGTTGACTTGTCACGAGAGAGACACAAAAGCCCAGAAAACGTATCAAACCTGGTTACAATTGATAAAAAGCGTGACCAATTGGCATAAATTGACATCCCTGACATCAAAATCCAGTTTGATTGTATAAAAGTTGATAAAAACAATAAAACCATCGACTCGTGTTTAATCTTTTTTTATGCTAATGTTCCTGATCCGTGAAAATGTTTGACAGACAGCTTTTGATTCAATTTTTCACCGTTCTTCCTAGTCTGCCTACAACCACGCCATATTGAAGTAATAAAGCACATCTTCGACTTGGAATATTTGTCGCTAAAAGGCTTTAATCAGCACAAAATAATAAAAACATTGACAGGCGGATGTGTATATCATCACAGGGACATTTTGATGGAATTCACTCAACATTTCAAAGATGATGTTTGGCAGTTTTGTTGGAAAAAATTAGCGTGCGTCAAACGAATTAGATATTTTACATATTACATTTTTAAAAGATATTATTCAAATTTGATTTGAAATAACAAAATGGCTCCAACACAAGGTGATCCAAACGTGACAAAATCTGACGGACAGAATTTTGCATTCGCACCATTACCTGTTATTTAATCTTTTCAATTTATTCCTGCTGTCCACAAAGATATTTTGCTGTGCATACATAAGCCTTTGACCTGCTAAAACACAGTATAACTTGAAAGGGTACAATCAATTAATACCTTGTGTTTTATTCACTGCTGAATTTAGGGAGTATTTGTAGAAGTGAGTTGTGTCCGTCAAAAATTCCGTCAATTCAGACAAACATTTTTATTTTTTGCTTTAATAATTAGTTTTAATCATTAAGGAAACATTCTTTGTGATTGTTATATATATGATATAAATTCACAACATAACCTAAATTCATATGGCTTTATTCTTTTTTTTATAAGAAATTCAAGGGTAAAAAAATTGATGGACAAAGTCACATTAGCAACATACATTCATCATGTTCATGGAAGTTGTCTGATATGGAATAGTTTTTAAAGGTAATTTAATAATCTCTTTTGATCTGAAATAAGACATTTTACAGTTTAACAGGACATAAAAATTTACAATATTTGATTATTTTTATTTGATCTAATTGACATATAAGAAAATAAAATTCTGTTCTATTAGGCCAGAGTTTTTTATTAGTTGGTTTACAGGACCGCCGACCCTAATTTTGCTGTTTTCAAAATAAAAATAAAATTTCAAAATGGTCTTTTATTTTTATTTTTTCCGTCCGACTCCCACCAAAAATGATTCCAAAAAATAATATTTTCATCTGTATTATAAAGATTATATTCGTTTGGGCACAGAGAAGATGACAAAATACAAAACAATCTTTTCAAATCTTGTCGGAATTAGATGCCCCCAAACCGAATATGAGAACCGGAAGTTCCCTTTTAGACTGATTCCCTGCCTTCTCGTACCAAGGTTAAAGAATCTCTTGACATTATTTACTGTCAAATGGAATGGTAACAGACTCTTAATAAGCAGAGCACGAGAAGAAAACCGGATAACAGATTAACAACTTTGTGTCAATGACCGTTTCTGTTTTAAAATTGAAAACAGTCGGTGATAAAACCATCGAACAGTGGACTGCTTTCAAAGATGTACAACAAATGTGGGCGTTTCAAATCATCCTTGTTGTTGTGTTTTTTGAAGCAGTGTCACACGTATCATCAACATCTGAACGAAAAAACTTCAGTTTTGATGTGATGCATATGTCTTGGTGACAAGGTATAATATTAGTCTGTCAATATAAAGGCAAAATCGTGAACATTTTATTTGTATTCTAAGTTGATGCCAATGATTTTGTAGATTATCCCAAAGTTGCTTTAATTTGTGAAGGTATCCTTGAGAGAATAATAAAACTGTTGAATATGAAAAAGAAAGGAAATGGGGTAAATGTCAAAGAGACAACATCCCATATCCAGGTTAAAACGACCAAAAACAAAACATCTATAAAAAGATATATGAGAAAACATGGTAACAATAATTTCAAACTATGAACAACAAAAATTTGTCTTTTTTATGCAACAACAGCAAGATTTTGCCATTTATCAACATCATATTAGGATTAAATTCAATTAATGGAACGGTGCTAATGAAAATGTTAGCGACTGTTGCACTAAAAGTGAAATGTATTCAAAAACTTTCAAGAGGCAAACACTGCAATGACTGATTAGCTACTTGTATATTAAAGAAAGTGGGTTAAATTTAGATTTCAAAACCTCTATAACAAAAGTTTTTTAATATCATGTCACTTAATTATGATATACAAAGTTATTCCATATGTCTTTCAGCATTCTCACATTCTCGGACTTACTTTTAACACATTTAATCCAGGCCTTTGATCTCATATATGCTCTTGTCGTTTACTTACTGTTGACAATGGCATACAGTTGAAACTGATGACACTCCAAATTGGAGTTGTCACACAAGTTTTCAGGAATAAATGAACAAAAACAAATTGATATAAATTCATTGCAGCTTATAAAATGGTAAAAGTGACATTTAAACTGCAATTTGTTCAGAAATTCAAAAATAAAAAATATTTCGACGATTTATCTTTTATTTTTATTTTTTTTGTCGACTGGAGCTTTTCGGCATCGTCCTTCCTACCCAATTTTTTGAAAAATTTTCCCGTAAACCAATTAATAAAAAACTCTGGCCTTACTATACAATACAAATTATCTTTGAAATACAATTAATTTTGCCAACCAAAAAATTGATTTTGTGACGTCACTGACTGGATTCGCTAACAAGCCTATAGTAAAACCCCCACCAAAACGAACGAAGAAGGAAACAGGTTTACAGAATATGTAGTCATTTAGCATATCCTCATATCTATCTTTTGCAACAAAAGGTATACCCTTTAAGGATAAGGAGGGTATCTCCCAACCTTTGTTTGCCTTTTCCTTTTTGTATTAAGATTTCTCACATGCCTTTGAATAGAATCTCAAATAACTCTTTTTCCATGCGGTTTCAAAAAATTAGCTCTAGTTCTAAAGATTTATTCTGTCTCCTAAAAGCAGACAGCTCCTTGTCTCGTAAAACATACATTGTGCCTTGTGTGCTAAAGTGGAGATGCATGACCATCCGATATATCATAAAAACTTGTAACTTACATGAGTGTATGAAAAATAAAGGATTATCCATGTCTATGCACTGTGTTTGAAATTTTCATGGTGTTGTGTTGTGTTTTTCAACATGATGACCCCATTTAACTAGTTTCTAATTGTTCACTTAGTTTGCTAAATGCCTTGGAATGATAAATGTCAGTTTTCCATATTTTTTCCAATTGTGCACATATCAAGCTAAGCTAGCGTATCATATCAACAGCAAAATATATTTGTACATAATTATTTTCCATTCATCGTAATTGGTATTGAATCGCCAACAAACTCCAGCTTTTAAGACAGAGCTTTGCACAAGAAAGATATTCCTTAGTTTTTTTTAAATTCTAAGCTTTTGATACTGAATATTTTCAAAGTATCCGACAGTTAATTTGACCTAAGTACTGGACATGAAAGATGTTTTCATGAATATAATTTTATGTTTCATGATTGAACTTCTTAGATTTATATTTTCAAACTTTAAGCTTCCACATGCAAGATAAAAATCATTCAATTACATAGAACACACTAGAAATAATAACTTAAATCTGTTATATGCAAAAAAAATATTTTCAGAAAAAAATAAAATATTTTGCCTACCTACCTACCCACATCCAACTTGGTAGGTCGGGTTTGGGGAACCAAACAATTATTTATTTTTGGCCTTACAATGAAATGAGAAAAACAAATGAGCAATAAAGGGCTACGCCGAGCGCAGCATGATACGAAAGCAGCATGTCAATCACTGAAATTTCAACAAAAGTAGTTCAAAGTGAATGTGGACACAGTAAAGAGCCTGACACAATAATTAGATGGACACAAAAAGAAGCTTGACACAGTTATTAGCTGGAAACAAACTATGGAAAAAATCAACCCTTTTGATCACTTATTGATAAAAAAAAACTGTAAGAGCTATGAAAAATATGTTACTATCAACTAACACTTTTCATCCATAGAAATAAAAAAAAAAATCCATCGAAATCTGATGAAAAATAAAAGATTTGACATATTTATTTAGAAAAATTGCAATTTTGGCCCCTTTGACCCGTTGTAGCTTGGAAAAGGTAAGAGCTACGTCAAATCCTTTGCATACTACTGAAAGCTTAGATCAAGAGGAATCCAAAGAAAAAAATCCCATCAAAATCCGATGAAAAATAAAGATTTGACATATTTAGAAAAATTGCAATTTTTGCCCCTTTGACCCCTTGTAGCTCGGAAACGGTAAATGCCACGCCACATCCGTTGACATACATCTGAAAGCTTAGATCAAGAGGAATCCAAAGAAAAAAATCCCATGGAAATCCGATGAAAAATAAAGATTTGACATATTTAGAAAAATTGCAATTTTGGCCCCTTTGACCCCTTGTAGCTCGGAAACGGTAAGAGCTACGCCAA
>MJUU01019745.1:213796-245920 GCA_002080025.1 Modiolus philippinarum
ATCTGCAAATTCGCAATTTTGGCCCCTTCGGCCCCTCATAGCTGGGAAAGGAAACAAGTTACCAAAAATCTAATAGCTGAGTGCCATATTAATTTTTCACGAGGAATACAATGAAAAAAACTGCATCAAAATCGGACTTAAAATAAAAAAAATAATTTTTTTTTAGATTAGCCCCTGTTGGGCCCCATTTATCTCGTGAGCGGTACATGCTACGTGAAATCCGTTGCATACTTCAGATTGGAAATTTCCTCAGGAGCACACTGAAACAAACCCCATCAAAATCCAATATATAATAAAGATTCTACAATCAAATATGTGAAAACACCCAATTTAACCCTTTTTTGGCCCCTAATTCTGAAATGGGTGGGGCCAAAAAACTAAGTAAAGGAAAAAAAAGTTTCTCAAAAATGTTCCAAGAAACATCATACTAAGATTTGAAAACAATCCGTCCACTAGAACCAAAGTTATGCTGTCCACAGACACGAAAATACCTAATTTAACCCCTTTTTGGTCCCTTTTTTCCCTCTTTTTCAAAAAAGGGTTGGGCAGGGAACGCGAAATTAAAACCCGGGCTTAAGCTTGTGCCAACAAACATCATGCTAAAATTTGGTAACAATCCGTTCACTAGAACCAAAGTTATGCTGTCCATAGACGCCGACGCCATACCATGATACGACCGCAAATTTTTTGCGGTCGTATAAAAATCAAACAATATGTTTAGATTATAGATATAGATTCTAAGAATGAATCCTAGCTTTAACAAACTTCATCTAATTTTAAATATATTGGCAATTCATTCCACTCAAGAAACCATATATGAGGGTAGGAATGGGTGTATGCCTATGACGGTTTACAGGTTGACATAAAAATTACACCAAATGAGGTTAATGGTAATGCCTTCACAATAAATTTGCCCGATATTTCTACTCAAGTCTGTTTTGACAAATCACGATACTTTCCTCAAATCACGATAAAGGTACAAAATTCAAGTAAGCTCAAGAATCACGAAAATTATATTTAAGACGATACACAATAAAATTTTGACCAATTTGTCGTTAACGACAACTGAAAAGGGCATATGACGGTTGACAATAAAGGGCATTCATACCCTCATAGAGTTGTGCATATATGGGTCAGCCTTGTATCACAATGTATCATGAAAGTGATGCTGCAATAGACATGTTAAGAGTACATTTTTTAGTTCAGTTGGTTTAGGCCAAAAAAATATATGTCTGTTTCCTGCTTCCATGGCCAGAAAATTAGGGTAGGTAGGTGGGGATTTTTCTTTTTTATTTTTTTTTTTTGACAGGGAATTTTTTAAAAGAATGTGTATACATATGTCACTGCCTGTAATCTGTCAGCCTGTAACTTCATAACACCCCGTGTTAAATGTACAAACCTAATTTAACTTTACGTCTTTTGTTAAAATCAACCCCTTCTAATATGCAACACTGATGCTGACAAACCATCATAGTCTGGATGAGCCTGTATAACAGTTTACATGCCAATGCTATAAAGTTAAAGCTATATTGGAAATAAACTTTAACCAAGACTCTGAATATTGAAATATGGATCACAGTGACCTAATTCCACTGGAATGCTGACAAACCTTCTTAGATGCACCTGTATGCAAGTTTACATGACTCCATTTTATATTGCAAATTTATTTTTGAAACTATAAACAAGTGTGGACCCTAAAAGATGTCTCGCCTGTCTGCATTTGCATCGCCAAATTAATGTTAATGTGAAAAGGACAAATAAAAAACTGACAACTGCATTGAATACAAAAAAAAAAAAATTAAAAATGACAAAGTCAATGAACCATGAAAATGTGGACAAAGTTATATGACAAGTGTCAAACTGACGTGTACTCACCTATATCTATATTGTTACAGATCAAAATATGTTGAATTTAGGTGGTAGAGTAAGTTTGAAATAGACTTGAACGAAAAACTGAACAAAGTCATTGGACCATAAAATTGAGGTAAAGGTTACATGACAAGTGTCAGACTGACATGTATCTATATAAATTTTGTTACGAGTCACAAATTTTGAGCCTAGATGTTTAAGTTTATGGGAAATAGACCAGAATGAAGCAGACATAATATTTGTCCCAAACTGTTGCACGGTAGAGTTGAAATGAATAAAAAAAATGATGGGTGCATGGAAAAAATATAAATGGAAAATTTTGAGACAATTTTCACAGTGAACAGGAAGTACTTTTTGACAAATGATCCAATGAACCGAAAATAAAAAAATAATCGAAATGTTTTGCATTGAAAATTCAAATTAAAATCAATCTCATGGAATGAAAAATAATAAATTGAGTGCAAAACAATTAACACAAAACCGTAAAAATACAAAGGCCTGGTTGGGACAGAAAAAGGAGGAGAGAATATTTGGACAGACTGCATTTATAGATATGCAGTCATTTACCCCCTCCTGAAAGACTTTGGGCTACAGCTTATTTCTTCTTTTTGGTAGGCAGTGATCTACCCCCTGCCATGAGAAACTGGAAAGCGTTGACAGTTTGTTTCGTGGCCTTTTCGGCGGCCTTTGACACCATCTGATCTCATCCAATGTGGGTTCTAGTTTTGTCCAACATGTGAACACAAATCACCTGAAACTGAAGAACCTCCCCTTATAATTGTAATTCCCTGTAATGGGGAAAGCGTCCATCGAAGGTCAAAATGTCCATGAAATACAACCATGGACATTTTGACTTTCGATAGACGCTTTCCCAACTGATTCATGGTAGCGACAAAAAATGTCTACAAACGTCGTGTTGTTTGGGAACGAGCTAATAAATGATTGTTTATCCTGATGACAGTATTTTTCCAAAACAATTGATAGCGCACTAGTGCTAAAGGCCGCAGCCATATTTGTCAGTCAGGGGACAGACTCCAGTAAGTCTTATTATTTTAGACCTCTTCAAGTCTGGAATTATAGGTTTTGTTGAGCAATTTTGACCTGAACAAGTCTAAAATTGATCAGACTTGTACAAGTCTAAGAGAAATTACAATTTTTATGTTTTTTGTGCTTAATGGTTATTTGCATTTATCCTTCATATTGTATATCATTGAAAAAGAATTATGACTAGTGCCTTGTAATTTAAAACAAAAAGCTATACCAATCTGTAAAAGCAGTTGGTTGGTATTGATAATTTTGTTATCTTGGATAACAATCTTTAATTGATTGTACACCTGCTGTCCTAATTTTGCCCCAGTAACCAATAATTTTCTGATAAAAATGGAAAATTAAACTTCCATGTAATTCTAATTGGGTCTGGACGCCCCACCTCTAGATACTGAAGCTTGGCTCATTAAAATGGTCAATTTAGCAAATTTTAGACTTATGCAAACTTGTCTAATTATCCATAAAATTTGAAATACCTGTGCAACAGGAAATAAGCATTAGACTTCATCAGGTCTAAAAATTTTAGACTTTAACAGGTCTATGCATACAAAACTAAGAAAATTAAAAGACTAAAACAAGTCTAAACACTGCAGACTTGTACCAGTCTGTCCCCTGACTGTTTGTTTGCGTGTAATACCGGGACAGGAGCGGTGACGGGACAAACTTCCGGAAATTCCGACTTTATTTTTTTAGGTCGTGAAAAATTATTAGGGTCAGTGATTTGGGCTTTAAAAAAATAGGGTCAATCTGGAAGCAGGAAACAGACATATATTTTTTTTTGGCCTTACATGTTGTCTTCTGACAAGAATACCAGAAATTAACATTCACAATATTTGAATAGACCCATACAAAATCAAATTCAGCAGTCCAGCCAATATTTTACAAGCCCAGTAGGTACTTCATGTATAATATACTGTCAACCCAAGTTTCAGAACATATCAGCAGCGACCTGTGTTATTGCTTTCAAGATTTTAGCAGCCCATATCAAATTTAAGGGACCTTGCCTTGGGCTACTGAGTCCCTGGTAATTTGCAACATAAAATAGAGTTAGATGCTACTTCTTCTTTTTTAAGTTTTCAGCCAAACTTCAGGATACTGAAGATTACTTGCTGTGCGCATGCTTGCCTCTATTAATTTAATGCCAAATATTTACAAAATTTTTAACTAGTGCAAAACATTTACATTTACAATTGGTGATTAAAAACTTGAAGTGTGATGTTTACATGACATTTGAGAGAACTGCTGGTGTTAGCTGTTCTCTGATTGTGTCAAATGTGGTGGCCTGTACAACTGAGCAGGGAAGCATACAATGTATTCCATTGAATGATGGTGTATGAAAATTATTATGTGTCTTTTGAAGCAGTTATATAACGGTACATGTAAGAATGGTTTTGTCTGGTTCCACGGTCTGTTGGGATGAGAATGCTTGTTGGGATTGCTACTAAACAGTGGATAATTTTATACATCAGTATGATTCTTGTTTTGCATCTGCGCTGTTCGAGAGTAGGCCACTGTAAGGTGTTTATCATGTCTGTGACACTACTGGTGTTGTGATAATTTTAAATATGTAGCCAGCAGCACGTCTCTGTACCATTTCTATTTTTTGTATGGCATCTTTTGAATGTGGGACAGGGTACCAAACACTACAGCTGTATTCAAGGTTTGGGCGAGCAATGACTTGGTATGCTTTTGATTAAATTTATGAATTTGATATTTGTATGTTTCATTTAAGAAATCCAAGTGATTTATTTCCATTTGCAGTGATGTTTTAGTAGCTATATATAGTGTTTGTTCATTTTCGATCAGATGCCTGTTCTACCAGGTGTCAAGTAGACCTTAATCATGTCGTTTATGACAGAGTTTTACAAATCATGACATCTTTAATATGTTTCTTTTGTGGAAGTAATTAAAAACTATCGTTTCTGTAGCTTGTTTTGCTATGCAAACACAATAAATGCGTTGAAAATGGAATGGAAATCCCACCATCGGTCTAGAATCTTTCTGAAAATATGTGTTTTTGCGTAAGTATGTAGTAAGAGTGTATGTTTACAAATTTTATGTGACTTAATCTGTATCCCAGTGCATTACTTCTTTTTCAAAAGTCATATTACCATGCACAAAATATACAAATATTTCAGAAATGTTGAATCTTCATTTCTATTTGCAATGGTGTCGCCATTTTTCGTCAACTTCCTGAAGGAACGATAACTCTGTCCACAAAGAAAAGTTAAAATGGCGGGATTCATTCGAATTGGGGAAAGCTAATATATATGATCAAATTAAATAAAGTTTGAAGGAAAGATATCAATGTGATTGAAATGTATTTAAATGTCTCGGAAATCATAAAAGGATCGAAATGTAAAATAATCTAAAGCCTTTTCAACTCATACACTATCACAATTCAAGGACATTACAGAAATGGTTTTCCAAAGAGGTCAATTTACTTAAGAAGGAATCTAGCCTTATCTATTATACGATTCAGCCCACAGACACACAAAAAAACAATAATAATAATAATAATAATAATAATAATAATGATAATAATAAAGACAACAAAAAAAAAACAAAACAAAAAACAAAACAAAAAAAAACAAACAAAAAAAAAAACAAAGAAACAAATAAAAAAACAACAAAAAAAATGTAAAATAGAATACAGAAAAGAATCATTTTCGCGAAAACAATAACTTACTGGAACAAATTACCAGACTGGGCCATCAACATTATTTCACTTGATCTTTCAAATCTGAACTGATTAAAAAAACAAGTATTTTTCTTTCAATTCGATTTTTTTTATTTAGTCACCATTTCTATCATTTCTTGAATTTATTATTTATTTTGATTCTTATTTATATTTTACGTCTTTTTGTAAGTGTACATCCCATGTGGCATGATCTTCAGATTGTTGAAGGTGGTATAGATAAGAACAGCCTGTTATCTGATCCTATTGATTTTCATATCAATAAAATATTTGAAATTGAAAATTAGAACAAAATATAATATACCGATTGATAAAGTTGTCAAGCTGTTCTATTACAAACTGTAAAAGACTGCAGGAAAATTTATCACAAATAAGTGAATTGCGACAATACTTAAGAATATATTGACATTTACCCCATTTCCTTTCTTTTTCATATAAAAAACACTTTTGATTTTTTTCTCTTAAAAGCTATGAAGTATCTGATAAAGCTATGAAATGAATTGAGAGTTATTTTGGTAACTAGAAAAAATTATGTAAAAATGGGCCCTATTTGTAGTCTTTTTAAGTATAAAGGTATTCCCAAAGGATTTTATTAGGTTCAGCTACTTCAATATTTTTATTTATGATATTTTCTTTTTGAAAAGTGATTTATATATATTGCTGGTGGCAATACGCTGTCCTATTATTCCGATCCACGTGTAAAAAGATTAGTTACTACTTCAGAGTTCGAGGAAAAAATCTTGTGGTTTCATGGTCCAGTCCAGATAAGTTCAAAGCCTTCTTTATTGGGAAAAACTCTATAAAGCATGCAGAATATATCCTTTAGTTTCGAGGGTAACATCATTTCATATGCCGAGGAAGTAAAATTGATGAGATTATAAATATATCTTCATCTAAATTTTAATTCACAAATATATTTCAAATATTTATAAAAAAAAGAGCTAGCATCTCAACAATTAAATGCACCTATTAAACGGATAGGACATCATCTGAATCGGCTTAGCAAACTTACTATACTATATAGTCATTCTTTCAGGCTGTTAAATTTAAATATTGTCCACCAGTGAAGCCTTTTGGTGGAGAATCAAATACATAAAGGTTGAATAAATACTAGGAAGAAATTAATACTATTTATTTTATATGTATATAATAACTATCAGCGGCTTTGAAGAATTATTAAAAAGATCTAACCAGCAATATTAAAAAACTAGAGGTTCATAGACTGAGCCCGTATCGCTCACATGACAAAATGCTCCTATGCCATGCATGACCAAAAATGATCATGTTTTTTACCAATGGAGTAGGGTGTTTAGGTATGTTCTCAATTAGCACCCGTGTGTTTTGTCTGATCCTATTGAAATGAGTAATTTTTGCAAAGGACCTTCTATACATTTAGTATAATTTGCTTTAATAATTTTGAGAGAAGATGATGAAAAGGATGGTTTTCTCAGACTGGGCTCCAATGTTAAACTATGTTCTGCACTTGAGGCAATGTTTTTGGTCGGATTGAAATGAAATGTGCATTTTTTGTAAAGTACTTTCAGTCATCATTCCTGAAAAATTAGGTTGAATTTGCTTCAGTGGTTTCAGAATAGTAGATGAAAATGTGATTTTCCCATAGGGTCCAATGATAAACTATGTTCCGTGCTGGCAGCCATGTTTTCTAACGGATTGTAACGAAATGAGCAATCTTTGTTAAGGACCCTCTATTCATCCTTCCTGTAAAGTTTGGTTGAATTTGCTTCTGCAGTTTTAAAGGAAAAGATAAAAATGTGATATTTCCCATAGGGTCCAATGTTAAGGTAGATCGGTAGTCTTCCGCCATTTTGAATATGTTATTTATGCTGTTATGGTATTATCTGCTTTTTAAATATGCAAATATTTTTATTTGTAATGAATCAATTAATATTATATCCGTAATACAAAATGCAAAGGACCTACATGGACTTCATTTCACATGTCTTTATCTAATTAGACGAGGTATGGCAACTTAACAATTAAATAAATTGGAAGAGGATTTTTGAAAAAGGGAGATAATCTGATAAAAATATTTTACATAGATATCACTATGAAAATTCACATTTTACGAATTATAGGGAAAACAAAGTCGATGACCCCCATTTTTCTTTATATTTTTTGAAAGTATGTTGAAAGGTCTATTACATGTGTTAAGTAGAAAAAAATCTATGGAATAGTTTTAAAGAAATCAACAATATATCTGTTTTTTCCTATATATTCATTAGAAATATCTGATTATTTTGATATCAGTTATTTTGAAAACAAGCACGGTGACCCCCCCCCCTTTTATTTTTTTATTTCAATGCTTATATAATAAGGAAACTTTCCTGTAAAAATAAAAAGAATCTATGGAAAAAAATTTGGAGTACCCATCTACCTTAAACCTAAGTACCACACTGGCGGCCATGTTTTTTATTGGATCAGAACGAAATAAGTAACCGTTGTAAAAGACCTTCCATACATCATTCCTGTAAAGTTTAGTCCATCAGCCGGACCCCGAAAAAATATTTTTGCTGGATACCCCTGGAGACGGATATTTTTTTTGCACGAAATAGTAGGACAATGTATGAACTTACTCTTTTTAAATGTTGAACTCTGAAAAAATATGCGGAAAATAGTACAACAGGGGCCAGTTTAGGGGTACCCTAAAATATCAAGACAACCAAGGACAAACTTAACCTAATGGTTACGGACATCATGCAGTTGCAAATGTATTTTTTTATCTGCATAAGCTTAATATTTGATCTTTTATTGAATTAAGGGAGACAACTCGTTCTATTTTACCAAAAAAGATGTAAAGTTACTGGAAACAAGTATAGGCCTTCAATATGTTGTAACTGTTTTTTAGTATATCAATTCAATTTTGACTATAAAGTTTCCATGTCACATTTAAAAGGATATCAGAGAAGGAGAGGTGTCGGATATACTGATCATCAAAAGAAACGCAGTACTATTAACTTGTTCTATGTACTTCAAAATCGGAAAGCAAGTATCTCTTCAAATACATGGAACAAGTAGTGTCTTTCTTTTGATGCCCAGTATATTTGGCTACAGACTTTATGACTGTATGCCCTGATAGTTCTCTTCTTTGTTGCTGCTGCCTATCATTTTCTATGATTTTTTTTTAAACCTTAATTGCTTTGATTAGTGTTTTTCTCAAGCTGAGACTGCCTGCAACAATCTATGACCAAAATATTGAACCACTAATGCCCATTACTGGATTATTTTTATAATGGGGGAGGGCTCATTGTTATAACATAATGTTGCATGATGATTACCAACCACTTTGGCATCATTGCTGTGATGGTCATTATGCAAGTTTTACCACAGGTTCCCAATTACAGAAAATACGTTATCAGTCTTATATTGTCCCTGTCCCGATGGAAACAGATTTTTTTAAAGTAAATTAAAGCTCTGTAGTTATGCCACAGTATATGCTATTTTCTTGCTTATTTCATTTATCTAAATATTTTCTTTAATTGGAGTGTAGGTTAATTGACAAAACAGCTGCACGACTCAATTGTAAACGGAAGGGAACTGGTATTAGTCTCACGTACACACTGAAAAATATTCTAATGCGAGTTTCAAATTCAGGATAGAAACTGCAAAAATATTTATTACATATACATGGACAAATATCCTGAAATTTAGTTTCTGTAGTAAATATATTGATTAATTAATGTTGTCTTTTTGACCATTTATTCATGACCTTTCGAGGAGGTGTATACGAGAGTCATGTGTAGAAATTGCCGTGGCGATTCCTCTTATCCAGAGAAAGACAACAGACAAAACTCCACTTTAATGTTAAATCACTACAGATAATGAGGTTGCCATTAAAAGCAATCAACATGCATTAGTTTGAGAAAAAAATGATCATGCTATCATATCTAACTTCAGAACAGGTTTGCTGGTGCACATTTATACCATTGCATTCTTAAACATGTACCATTAAAGCAATCGTTCAAATTAATTTCTGTGTGTTCGTTTCACAAACTTAGTGTTTTTTGTTGAGAGTAGCAATTACTAAATCAAAATATGAAATAAATTCAACTATCTACTATTTGGTCATTTGCACTGATAGCAAAAATGACATAAGTACATATGGAAAAAGTAAAACCAAAGTATTCATGTTAATCACATGTTTTACAATTTATGAGAAACGGTAACAAAAGCCAAAGAAAATGGAACCGAAAGCATTCAAACTACACTTACTTTGAATTGACATAATGAAATGTTCTGAAGTACAAAGTTACATTAACACCACTGACATACCAAAGATTACAAATCAAACGCACCTTTTTGAATACCAGTCAAACCGACCCGAAGGAATAAATCTCTTGTGATAGCCTTAAAGACCTTTCAGATAGACTTTTATATAACTTATG
This sequence comes from Modiolus philippinarum, assembly GCA_002080025.1. NCBI lineage: Eukaryota > Metazoa > Mollusca > Bivalvia > Mytilida > Modiolidae > Modiolus > Modiolus philippinarum. Next base: position 223,814 of record MJUU01019745.1, read on the forward strand.
ACATTATTATGCAAGTTATGCTTCAATTAGTAATTGAAAGTGTGCAAAAAAGACAAAATATGACAATGATATAGGCTAAGCATGCTATTTATAGACACTAATTTCTAATTGTGATACATATCCGATATAACTCTGAATTCCGGAATGTGATTTAGCATTAAAAATTTTGGAAAATCGTATTTTTCGGGGAGTGCCTAATAAATGAAAAATATGGTGATTGGTTCAAATGATTGTAAAGTAATGTCACAACATAAATTCGACATATCTTAAACATAATTTGTGTGTCCTATAAAATTTTACTCAAAATATGAAATTTTTTGGCGACGTTTAGGTACAACACTTCCAGGCACTAATATTCCATTATTGTAACGTGTTTTTGAAGATGCAATGACGTAAGAAGTTAGTTTATGTGCCTAAGTTGCAGAATTCCAGTGATTAGAACAATTCAATATAATTGAAACAAAAATTTATTACGCCAAAAATATAGTATAGTATGCCGTCCAAAAGGGTAGGTCTGAACATCGAAAGTTTAAACAATTTTCCGCATTGTTATTTTCAGTACAACAAACGGACATTATTAATTCAAATATAGATGAATTATTTTATGCGAAAAAAATGCGGTCTACGGGGGTATCACACAAACTTTGTTATAAGAGGGCTTTTCAGCTCTGGCTGATGGACTAGTTTGGTTGAATTTACTTCAGTGGTTTCAGAGGAGTAGAAGAAAATGTGATTTTCCCATAGGGCCCTATGTTAAATCATGTTCCGTGCTGGCGGCCATGTATTTTCGTCGGAACGAAATGAGCCATCTTTGTTAAGGACCTTAAGTACATCGCTCCTCTAAAGTTTGGTTCAATTGGCTTCAGCCGTTTCAGAGCAGAAGATGAAAATATGATTTTTCCCATAGGGTTCAATGTTTAACTTAAGTTGCGCGCCGGCGGCCATGTTTTTAATCGGATTGGAAGGAAATGAGCAATCCTTGTAAAGGACCTTCCATACATCATTCCTGTAAAGTTTGATTGAATTTGCGTCAGTTATTTCAGAGGAGTAGATGAACATGTGATTTTCCCATAGGGTCCTATGTTAAACCATGCTCCGTGCTGGCCGCCATGTTTTTCATCGGATCGGAACAAAATAAGCAATCTTTGTTAAGGACCTTTAGTACATCATTTCTGTAAAGTTTAGTTCAATTTGCCTCAGCCTTTTCAGAGCAGAAGATGAAAATGTGAATTTTTCCCATAGGGTCCAATGTTAAACCTAAGTTCCGCGCAGGCGGCCATGTTTTTATCGGATCAGAACGAAATGAGCAATCCTTGTAAAGGACCTTCCATGCATCATTCCTGTAAAGTTTGGTTGAATTTGCTTCAGTGGTTTCAGAGGAGTAGATGAAAATGTGATTTTCCCATAGCGGGGTCCTATGTTAAATCATGTTCCGTGCTGGCGGCAATGTTTTTCGTCGGATCGGAACGAAATGAGCCATCTTTGTTAAGGACCTTAAGTACATCACTCCTGTAAAGTTTGGTTCAACTAGCTTCAGTCGTTTCCGAGCAGAAGATGAAAATATGATTTTTCCCATAGAGTTCAATGTTAAACTCAAGTTCCGCGCTGGCGGCCATGTTTTTTATCGGATTGGAAGGAAATGGGAAATTGTAAAGGACCTTCCATACATCATTCCTGTAAAGTTTAATTGAATTTGCTTCTGTTATTTCAGAGGATAGATGAAAATGTGATTTTCCCATAGCGTCCTATGTTAAACCATGTTCCGTGCTGGCCGCCATGTTTTTCATCGGATCGGAACGAAATGAACAGTATTTGTTGACCTTTAGTACATCATTCCTGTAAAGTTTGGTTCAATTTGCTTCAACATTTTCAGAGCAGAAGATGAAAATGTGAATTTTTCCCATAGGGTCCAATGTTAAACCTAAGTTCCGCGCAGGCGGCCATGTTTTTTATCGGATCAGAACGAAATGAGCAATCTTTGTAAAGGATTCCTTTTAAGGTGTCTCAGTGGTATTATTCCGCCATTTTTGTCTAATAATTGTTCATTTAGGTTTCATTCATAAAGAAATTTAACAAAATAGTTATTTAAAATAAAAAGAAAGTTCAAATGTATTTAAAATTTATATTCCTAATAATTTTTATAACATTTTCATCACAAAAACGTGAGTTAAAACACATGACCATTAAATCTGTTGCTGGATTTACAGAACACAGAAATTATTCAAGGGAGATAATTTGATAAAATATTTTAACAAAGATATCACTAGAGAAATTAACCTTTTGCAATTTTTCTCCCTTATTTCAACGGTGACCCCTAATTTTTATTTTTTATATGTACACTACATAATGATAATTGAACAAATGCAAAATATGAAAAAATTCTATAATTATAGATTTTTCATACTATCCTCTCATATGATCATTTTCCCTATCATTTCTATGTAAAATCCTGAAATTTTCAATTTCAGATGTGATTTTCCCATAGGGTCTTATGTTAAACCATGTTCCGTGCTGGCGGCCATGTTCTTGGTCGGATCGGAACGAAATGAGCCATCTTTGTTAAGGATCTGAAGTACATCATTCCTGTAAAGTTTGGTTAAATTTGCTTCACCCTTTTTAGAGCAGAAGATGAAAATGTGATTTTTCCCATAGGGTCCAATGTTAAACCTAAGTTCCGTGCTGGCGGCCATGTTTTTTATCGGTCGGAACGAAATGTTCAGTCTTTGTAAAGGACCTTCCATACATCATTCCTGTAAAGTTTGGTTGAATTTGCTTCAGTGGTTTCAGAGGAGAAGATGAATATGTGAAAAGTTTAACGAACGGACGGACGACGGACGCCAAGTGATGGCAATAGCTCACACTGACCCTTCGAGTCAGGTGAGTTTAAGATTTTTTATTATTATAAATGGACACTCTCCAGTTTTTCTTGCGTTGAATATAAAACATACTCTTTAAAATATTCTAGTACTGTAGAATTTTCCAGGATAAGAGCAATTGGACATGGACTCCACTCTTTTCATTATAAACTGCTTCGAAATTATGAAATAATTTACCAGAGGAATTTCGGGAGACATTACTTAAGACCAATTTAGAATATCATTGGAAATTGAGAAGGGGAGGGGATGTAAATGTAGTTTTATAAGAGGTCTGCTAGTTTCTTTGTTTTAGAATTTTTCGTCGTTTTTAACAAAATTTTCATAAATTTAGAAAAAAGTTTCCCAATAAAATCGGTTCTCGGGGAGCACCGAAGTACTGGATACTTGGATGGTATATAATTCAGATATTTTGTTCTTATTTGAAGTTTGAAAAGAGTACTTATGTTTTCAGTAACCTATTTTGGCCTTCTGATGATTTATTTAGCAAATCCTTGAAAAAATCATGACATAGATTGAGCGACACAGCAAGTTAATATATGTAGTCTGAGAAATGGGTTTAATCTTATATACATATTAGGCGTTAAGCCATTACTAATTAAAGAAAACTGCTGGAGGCCCTAAAAAAATAGAGATGCTCCTCCCCGGTTATCTTTGCACTGATTTACAAAATAACGCATCATGATCATCTGAAGAAGAGATTCATTTGAACTCACTGAGAAGACCGTTGGAGCAAGGATAATTCGGTATCGTCATTGGTTTTGCCCTCCAAAGGAAGTTACCAAGTCGCTGCCGAAATGTCTCTCCTGAGACGTGTGGACCTCTAATATTTTACGATTGTAGAAGCAACTGTCATTGAGTTTGATCAGTCAAAGGATATGTGAATTATCCTTTATTCCTTTTTGCTTCGGTATTCGTTTGCTGATGTATTACAATATCAAATATCACTTTTGAAAAATGGTTACAATGTTGTTATGACATTTTGTAAACAGTGTTATTTTCTAATGCATAAACTTGTCTTACATGAATCTATAATATCTTCGTGACAATTGGTATAGAATTTGAAATGCAGTCATTTTATTTTTGCTGGTATGGATTGCATTTTGACGCACCTATTTTCACAGATATTGCAAAGAAATTAATCGCTCTAGACACGTCATTAATCATTCGAAATGCGGCTAATGAAAGACCCGGCATACTGATATATCATTTATTTCATAACACACCAATAAAGGTTGAAAGACTTGAAAACAATTTTCAAGTTAAGTTATACGACATTGGGGTAATAACAAAATTACCGAACAAAGTCATCAAATGCCAAGTCCACGAGACAAAAAGACAAATCAAGTGTCGACCGCCATGGTTCTGATTTGTTACAGGCATTTCAAAAGAAATGGTGGGTTAAACTGCTATGGAATGCCAAACATCCCTTCCGTTGCAGTAATGTCCGGTAGCAGCTCAACAGCAGTTGCTATTGAAAGTTCGTAAATAATCATCCCATTACTAAATAAAAAAGAATCTTAATCAGAGTTCGGACTGAAACTTCAAATTTTTCCACAAGGGAAGTAAACACTCCATAATTCTTCCTCTCCATTCACTGTGTATGGTATGACTGATCAGAATATTGCTTAAAACTGTCTCTTCAAGACAACTTCAAGTTATAATTTTCTAGCGGGAATTGAGCGGATATGTCTATTTTCTGCACCTGATCCCACCCATGGCTTTTTATTGGGTCCATGTTGTTCATCTTTGTGTGTGGGGGTCTTCGCTGTTCTTTTCTGTGCCGTGCTCATGATATGTATCTGTTTCTTTGTTGTTTCCGATTTTGCCATTGTCCTTGGATTATTCGTTTTGGATTGACGGTTCGGTTCTCACTAACTCTTCTAGACAGAATGACGTCAAAACAATGAAACACATATTGCCATGGTAATATACATGTACCCATTCAAATAAAAGTAATTGTTATGTAGGGTGTAATGGCAACCCAGTAGCCAGTATACTTCGGTGCTGGCCCCAATACAGATTTTATTTGGAATTTGTAACATGTAGATTTGAGAATATTTGTTTAAAAGTAATGAGCACCCCTCCTGCATAGCTATATCCTTAGCCGATTTTGGCTTCTATTTAGATCATATCGCTAATTCGATCTCTAACAGCTTTGATACATATTTCGGTTACGAATTTCCAATTTTTAATTCATTCTGCACATAAGAGACATAAGGTGTCGAAATGGTCATATACAGAAACTAAATTCAAAGTAAGGCCAAACCAATTTTATTCTATATTTTTTAAACGAAGGAGGATATGACACAAACAAACGTATAACATTTTTTTTTTAGAAAATAACACACTTTAATTAGACCAACGCTCATTAAAAGTCAATTTTCATAATTCAATTGAAACAATTGAAGATTTTTTTCCAATATCCCTCATTTTCCAAATTGTTGGTCCTATAAGGAAAATATATTTGTCGTCTCCTTAATTGGTACTCCAACTATCATATTAATTGCAAAAAAAAAACGAAAAAGATCCTTTGTTTGCTTGGTTAAAAAATCAAATGCACTGACACCACATTGATATAACTTGACTTGGCCTAACTTCTGTATTTTATTATTTACATCACTTCGGAATTAAAATTATAACAACCGTCAAGTTGACTATACATGATAAAAAATTCACAGATCAAATATTTTATTCAAAAATTATCACGACTCTATTCTACAAGACTTTTCATAGATCATAGTTTTACTTCGGAATGAGGAATTCGTAAAAGAAAATTTGAACCATCTCGTTATTCTTGAACTTTTGTTTTTAGTCGTTATCTTTAAATTTTGGAAAGCAGATGTAAAATGAAGCTGACATTTTGAATTTCTGTTTCTCTTTAATTTGTAGTTGAGACGTTTATATATAAGGGTTGGCAAGGAAGTAACATCTGATCCTGGATATTTTTTTCACGCAATCTTTGAGCTTGACATTTTTTATCACTGGAAGCAATCCTGTCATTTTTTTTGGTCCATACCAGAAATTTTGCTTCATATATGTCATCCTGGTTATTTTTTTCAGTGTCCTCCTGTCCTGAAATTTTTTTCACCAAATTTCTGATCGTGGATTATTTTGGAATTCCTTCCTTGCCCCCTCCCCCATAAAAATTAAATGGTCGCACCCTTACATGCAAATACTCACTGAAATATGGGATACTGGGTAAAATAATACATCGTCAAATGATTACGAAAGTAAAAATGAGTTAAAGGGTAATTCAAAAAAAAAAAAAAAAAAAATCCAACACAAATTGAGACAGCATGAAAAAGACAAAACAATACATAAAGACGAACTCGAACGCCACAAAACTAAAGCACTGGCGCTATGAACTCTTCAAAATTTTGAGGTATTATCTGCTGCTACGGAAAGATAAGAATGATCTGCACCACGCGTGTCTACCATCACTCTGCCAGTGAAAAGTCCGTTTTTGTCACAGTTGGTGCTTGTCAATCCGGCAATAAACGCTGGATCTATTCGAACATATATATTTTCTCATATTATAGTAGAGCGGCGAATTAAGCAAAAGTCGCTTATTTAAAAAGTTTAAATGACCCAAATACCCTATCCGATTTTTCAGTCGTTTTGGATAGCTTGATTATTATATTTTTAAAATATGTCCGTCGTAAAAATGAAATGTGGTAGAAACACTGTGATAATTGTAATTGAATGACAGGACCCTAAACGGAATGTCGACACCCCAATCTTTTGGGCTTGTTACATAATAAACGAAAACTTATCTACAAATGGCATTATTACATGGAAAAGAGATAATTGCTGAAACATTTTTCACGCTATAGGTCATTCTTCGAATTTGCGTTCTATTTTTATAGAAGATTATAAAATACCCATAAAATCTACCCAAAAATCAGCGTTTTTCTCGAATTTAACACAAAATAAACAATTACAATATGCAGTTATTGTCTCAAGTCAAACTGTACGCCCTATTTAACAAGTTCGATGGTAATTTTGTGTCAAAGCACTAACCAATAATGTTTTAAATGCATTAAAATTGTTTAAAATTGGAATATGCAATCCGTAAATATTTCGTACTTAGCTCGTACTTAGTCCGTCAATCAGTCTATTTTTAAATTAAACGATCAAATTCATTTAGTTGAATAACGATTTCTTAGTTTCTAAACATACCCCTTGTTAGTTTTGCTGCTTTATGTTTAAAATTATTGATACACAATGTATTCAAGGCAAATCATGTTTGTTTTTGGGGATATATTTACGATTTAATGTGAGGGTGTGTTTGATTTGTATTGAGAAAGGTGCGTGTGATTAGTATTGCCAGTAGTTCGTAAAACTGAAAAGCTCCCGCGGTCTAAATAAGTATATATTAAGCGCAGTCTAACAGACACATGTGGATAAGGAAGCTAAGGTCGTTTTTACATTGGATGTTGACAAATATTTGTGATTGTTTATTTTGTTTTGCGTTTTTCTCCTACTTGTTTTTTCGGTTCTGTTCTTTTTCTTGTTTTTGGGGGGTTGATATTGCTTTCTTTTTTTTGTTTTGTTTTGTTTGGTTTTATTTGTTTGTTTTTTTCTTTTGTTTATTTATTTGTTTTGTTTGTTTTTTATCATTTTTTATGTTTTTTGTTTGTTATGTTTGATTTTTTGTTTGTTTTGGTTCTGGTTAATTTTCCGGGAAGTGTTTACAACATCAGAGGTAATGCCAACACAACATACAGGCAGCAGATATGGTATGATTTTTTACGCTTTTCGGATCCATGCATTGTTAGTAAAATGTTCGAGTCAGATTATAAACTCTGTTCTTCTTTTATATACAATAAGTGTTTTTTAAATATTTTTAATCTAGATAGCTACATTTTATAAGGTTGTTTAGGAAATGTTTGAGATGCTATATAATTCAAGAATATCGCTTGCAAAATTAAATGACCCGTCATTCTAGACCACGAAAAGGCTAGTCAACCATAATTTCGATTGAATATTAATGAAAAATTAAAAGTATGGACTAGATAAAACCTGATTGAGTGCATATGACTGTGGTTTGCAAATCTGCATCAGACGACAAATTAAGAAAAATAGCAAATGAAGGTAATAACAAAATTACTAAAAAGAATTTTCAAGAGTCGAAATCAAAAGGACAAAAAATACAAAAAGCAAAACAAAACAAATTAGGTGCAAAAGCAACAGAAAACTGTGCTTTTTGTATGTCCTCATTTTTTAAAAACATTTCAGCAAAATTATGTTTGCAATGAACAAAGGTTCTAGATGTTGTACGGATTTGAGCTTGGTCAAAATATTAGAAAAAGTTAAGTTTGGTTCTGTGGGTGGTTATATCTACAATAACTATCGCTTCAGTGCAATCAAATGAAAGAGNTGATATAAAGAACATATAACCCATCCATTTATAACTCCATAGCCAACTAAGGACAATGTTTTTGCACGACACAAACCTTTGATGAAACTAATACATAGACTTGCAAAACATATAATAATGACGATCTTATGCATGATTTATGTTGATTATGAAGGTCTTAGTAGAAAACTAATAAGTTCTTATACGAGACAATATTAAAGATCAGGGATAACTGTCATGAGTAAGAAATTCCTTCTTTTTACGAGTAAAACGTGTGAAAAATGCATAGAACTTCTCACACTAGCGGAAGACATCCCAATTCTTCTGTAAAATACAATTGTCTTTCATGGAAAAGGTCAGTCACGGAAGAATACAGCGACTTCGTTAAGCAGTTAGTAATATGAACAACATGTTATTTGAAATAAAATGTACATAAAAAATTAATATAATAATACGTATGTTATTGTATTTCTGTATTCAATATTTGCAATGTTTTATAAGAGGACCTCCATAAAAATTAGACAAGTTCAAAGTGAGTCATGCACTCTCTCTAAATAAACCATTTTTTTTTTACTTAGTTGCTTGCTAAGCAAAATATTGTGCGAGTGCGATCACCATCTCTGTACGAACATAGCGAGTATCTGTCGATTTTTGTTGCAAATCAACCAGTCAATCCTTTTGTAGCTTTTGAAAAAAAAGGGGGGGTCTGCATTCACTATTTTTAGATAAGAATTAAAATAAAAATTAAGTAATCGAGTAAGTTGCAACAAATAAATAAAGCAAAGTCATATTTAGATTTTTAAAATTCAATTCATATACTTTGCGAGTTGTCTATAAATCCGACTTGCGACATGCCAGGTTACGTGCTATACGTGCTACATATAACACAGGTCGATTTGAGAAATTTAGCGCAAACAGAGCTTTTTATTATAACATCAAATGAACGTCAATTTGTGTTATAAGTGACGTCACAAATCATGACAACATGTTTATTTACATTCAAATTTGCTAAGTAATAAAATAAATTTCTATTGTATCAATTTTTGTGCCTTGAAATGCTGAAAATCATAATATTATCATTTTTTTCATTTTTTACTGATTGACCTTTGACCCCTAATTTATCCCCCTTTCTACCACATTTGAATTTTACGACAAACATTTTTGAGATGTACACGACCTAAGCTTTCCAAAAAGGTATAGATATCGAATAGGGTATGTGGGTCATTTAAATTTTAAAATTTCTGTTCTCTGCCGCTCTACTATTAGCAATATAGCGAGATTCCGTTTGTAGCGGATGTGTTTCATCTTTTAGAAGGTTTTTATGAAATCAACAATATACTAATGCAGAAATCTTAAAGCAATTGGTGGTCACTGGAAAACCGACTGCTTACTGAAGTAACAACAAGTCACATTCAAACGAGAGCTTTCTTCGGTATAATTTGTCATTTTAAAACCGAATATCATATTCCCTCTGTGACATTTTGTTACATAACTTATAAACTGAAACATTCAGTCAAAAAATCAGAAGAGTTTAAAAAGTGCTTGCTAATTTGACATTGCAAACAAATTGTGAAATTACAGTTACTAACATTCCTCAAGAACGGAAAAAGTATTTAAAATCTCCTTGCCCGTTTGTTTTTACATCTAATACTTGGATTCCGTCTCATACAAGCATTAAACGGTTCTTTGATAGATATCAGTCCCTTTCGCATGATAAAATATGAAGTTTCGGTCCGAAATGTGATTTAAGATTCTTTTTTTAATTAGTACTGAGGTGAACATTTGTTTTCAGTGTCAATGACATTCAATAGCAATTGCTGTTGAGGTACTACTTGACACTACCGCAATGAAAGAGAGGTTTGTCATCATAAAACCGGTTTAATTCACCATTTCTAATGAATTACTATAAGACAATTGCGGTTTACAGAATTTCCGGAGGTTTTGCAACTATTTTGTCATTCACCCCATTGGATTTCGACCCCTGACAATTTTGCTTGGTAATTTTATTTTTACCCCCACTGACAACGATTGGACTCGACCTATTCTGAAATTAGTTCCAGAGATGGAAGCTCGTTTTTTGTGATTGTGTACATCTTGATTTTCAAATAGAACAATCTTGATAATGATGTGCTATTATGACAAGAATCCTAAATACGAGGTTTCCTATTCTTTTCATTTGCCAAAGTATTTCATATGGGCACATTGTATTTTTGATTGATAAATATGGTGTTCTGACACATTCCTTTTCACAGGCAGTGCACATAATACGAGGTAATTAATTTGTCTCGACGCTTCATTAATCATAGAAATCTTGCTTATGAAACAGTTAAACTGAAACGTCATTTATTTCATAACAAGTGAATAAATAATGAACGTTTATGACGTAAATGTAGACTTCACTTATATACGAAACTGCCACTATTATTCCTCCGATGTATTCACTTTGCGTGATAGAAATATTATCCCAAATTGTTATGATAAAGACAGAGCTATAGATTTTCTATTCTCGCAGGAATTGAATGGATGCGTACCATTTCCTGACAGAATCCATCACAGATTAGAACGCCGAACAGTTTGTTAGAAAATGTACTACATTATGGATTTTAGAAAGTAAATGGAAGCTCTGCAATGAAATGGTCTATTGACATAGTGTGTTTTGACAGGTACTTCAACATCCATCTCGTACTCTTAAAAATACTGTTTACTGTTAGAAAGAAGACTTTGGAAATAATTGTTGGAGGTGTGGAGTCTGATGCAAATCAAAAGATCTAAAAGATTCATCATCAAAAGTTTGTCTCATCATCAAAAAACATGTGTTCTCTATATACCTCTGTTCTCCATTCACCACTAAAAAGATAGATTACAACTACTTATTTGACATTAAATGCAAGAAGCAGATAAAAATACCTCGTTTTAAGTCATGAAAGATTTTTATTTGTCAAGAAAAACATCAATTCAAATGAAAATATTAACGACATCACAAACATATTGGACTTTGGATTGACAATGTATTGGTCAAATTTGGTGGATTATTATCCCAATCAAATGAACAATGATTTTGCACTCTTACGTATGAAGTCAAATTGATACACGAACATCATTAACAATAAAATTGGTCTTTTTTTCAGAGTATTATTGACAAAATTATAGTTAGCTTGTCATTTCAGGGCGAATTTTCCAGTAAAGGCACAAACTGCAACACTTTATAGTAACATTGTCATATACAGCTAGGTTAGTTCATGAAATAAATATAAAAATCTCGGTTGTCTAAGGATATCAATGTTTAAGTTGAGTTACCTTGGTAACCAGACAAAATTGGCCATTTCTATGAAAACTGTATAATTATGATTTTTCCACTTACAAGACCCTAGATATCAACACTTTCCCTCATATACACCTTAAGGATCAGTTCAACATGTAATAACTATACATTTACATTGTCTTCAAGGTCACTATAAAAAGAGACTTTTTGCAAACAACGGTAGCAGAATACTGAAGGAACAATTGAGTGATATGTATATGTTATCGGACTCTTGACAAGTATGTATCGTAAAATATCAACCCGTGAGCCAGACTATGAAGCACAGGGGTGAGTGAGCGTAGCGAACTAGCCCCAAGCTTCATATTCTGGCGAGCGGGGTGATATTTTACAATACATCAGCTGTCAAAAGCCCGATAACTTGTTTATCATCATTCATTTTGTATTTTAGCTCTGTAATTAATGAAATTGGTTTCAAATTCTCACAAAGTTACGCGGAAATTTTCCACATACATGTCATTCCCGTCTTTTACGAAAAGGTCAGCTTCAAAAGCAGGTTTTGTAGTTTTTATATCATTTTATTGGCAAAGGTTTTGTAATAGGGTGAATATTTGGACCGAATCATTCGAAATAATTTCGATTTTGAATGCTGCAGCAACCTTTGGTCGTTACGATTTTCTTTCGTTCCTTGGAGCTTTTATGACGTCATAATGCGAAAACGTCAAAGCTCTTCAGGATATATCAACGGCCCAGTTTTTACAATTTTTCTGACGTCTAGTTTATGTAATTGTGTAATTATGATTCTGTTTTGAATATACTAATCGGAAAGAGCAAATGCAATAGATGTTAATTTTTATCCGTTTGCTTTCATGTGAAAACTTGAAAAAAAGTTATTGCCTTTGAAACGTTAGGAGAACCGCTTGATATATCCGGGTCAACCTCTGATATATCCGGTCAACCAGATATGGCTTTTGCGGAAAAGTTCTGCAGGCTGATATAACCATGGGGAAGGATAGACATGGCAAAAATGAGAACAAAGAAAAAACGACACCAGACAGCCACAAAAATAATAGTGTAATGTATAAACACTTTAGAATGTTACCATCCGATAAGAAGTTCATGTTCGTGCTATCATATATACAACCAGCATACAACTGCTTTTAGATGATATAAGAATTCATGATATATTTTTCAGTCATATTTTTCCTTTGATAGTCGTTCAATCAATGTATCATAAACAAATAATTGTAGGTACTAGGTACTTTCAACACTGGCAGGTTTATAAATCTTTTCAATATCATTGAATGATAAGATTGCTAAAAAAGTTTAAAGACATCTTTAATATCACGATACAATTGATCAGTACCAGTGCAAACATAAACAAAAACAAATTAAAAATAATAAAACTCGAGCGCTGATGGCACAAAAATCATAAAACAAAAGATTGCTGATGCCTTTGAAAAGGAAGTTTTAGCCCATCTACCTTTAACTGAGAAGTTTTGCTTAGATGCCATTGACAAGTAATTTTGCTTCGGATACTTTGACAAAGAAGTAATCGCTCTGATGTCTGACAGATAAGAGTTAACTTTTCGCTCGGTAGTCTTTGACAAGGAAGTGTTTCCTCAGATGACCTTGATAAAGAAGCTTTTTGCTCGTTTTTGACAAAGAAGTATACGCTCCTTTGACAAGAAGTTTTTGCCTGGATATCTTTGACAGGAAAGTTTTAGCTCGGATGCCTTTGACAAGGAAGTTTCCGCTCAAGTACCTTTAACAAGAATTTGTTCGTCTCGATGCAGTTGATAAGGAAATATAAACTCGGATGCCTTTGACAAGGTATTTTTAGCTAGGCTGCCTTTGAGAAGGAAGTTTCGCTTGATGCCATTGACAGGGAAGTTTTCGCTCTGTTGCCTTTGACCAGGCATGTCGCTTTTTTTACTTTGGAAAAGAAGTTTTTTCCTCTGATGCCTTTGGAAAGTAGGTTTTCGTTTTGATGCGTTTGAAGAATTTTTGTCTGGGAGGCCTTCGAGGACATTTTTGATAAGATAATTTTGACAGGGAAGTTTTTGCTCAGATACCTTTGACAGGGAAGTTTTTTGCTCAGATACGACAGGGAAGTTTTTGCTCAGATGCCTTTGACAAGAAAGTTTACGATCGGATGCTTTTAACAAGGAAGTTTTGGTTCGGATGTCTTTTACAAGGAAGTTTTTGCTCAGATGTTTTTGACAAGGAAGTTCTCTGTGGGCTGTCTTTGACAAGGAAGTCTTAGACAAAGAATTTTTCGCTAGACTGCTTTTGACACGGAAGTTTTCGCTCTGATACCTTTAACACGCAATTGTTTGCTTAGATGCCTTTGACAAGGAGGTTTTCGCTCTGTTTCCTTTCAGGAATTTTTATATCGGATGCTTTAGAGGACGTTTTTACTCCGTTTTTTTAATAAAAATATCGTTCTAAGGTAACTGGTTATCATGGCAACAGTCAGCAATAGGTGCAAAATTTTGACATTTTCAATGGTGAAGTAAAGGATATGGAGTGACAAAGTCTCTAGAAATACATGGTAAAAAACAAGCAAAGGAACAACGCTTTTATTGTTGTTATTCATCTTCAATCCTGAATGCATTGATGAGACATAGGTTGTTGAAATGCGCATATGCAGAACCTAAATTCACGGGTATTCCTTTTTGCATATTTTGCCGTCAAAAAGGCCAATTTCTTGAAATCTTAGTTAGCCTCATTCTGACTTCATATGTATGTAAACTTTTGAGACTGTATTGGAGATGGTCAATAATGCTCCAAAGTAACCTCATACAAAATTATATTTATATCTGATATGCACAGATCTTTCTGGAAATATTTGGATTGAATAGCGCCTGGACGTTGTAGTTATAATGGCAATGGAGGTCAATAAAAGCATTGTTCCATTACTTGGTTTTAACATGTATTTATAGAGACTTTGTGTCATGTGCATTTACGCCATATCCTCTGAACGTTAATTTAATAAAATTTCGTCATATAAACGCAAAATACTGAAGGATTTAGAAGAAATTAAGTAACATTCTTGATCCATGTGAATGTGCGATTTTTTTTTCGCAAGGAGCCTTACAACTACTGTAATTTTGTTAACTAAAAATAAATGTATATTTTTATGATCAGAACACAACAACAAAATGTGTTCTTTGAAAAAAAAAATAATAATTTCGACTTTCTGTTGTTGAGGAGGACCAGAATTTTATTACATGTATGTCTGCAATATTTCATCCCTTGATTCAAGTTCTGAAGCCCTTTTCAAAAAAAACCTTAAGATGAATTCTAATCGTGAGTCAATATGAAATGCCTTTCTATCTGAATCACATAGTAACATGAAAGACAGTATGAAAAGATATTGGAAAGACAATAGTTCTAGATTTCCAGTAATTTTCTTATCAGGAATCGGCAACCTTGAGACCTCCCCAACTGTGTGACGCCTGGTTAGTGTTATATTAGAAATGTAAAGCCGGGAAGGTGTCGATTGTAAAACTTTTGAAACGTGCATGGAATTTGGATCTGTCTCTATCTATGGTTTATAAAGCGTTATATATTGTGAATTAAAGGATATGGAGTAAATGCACATGACACAAAGTCTCGAGCAACGCTACATCAATGTCTTTCTTGGTCATGGGTGCGGGATTGTCAACAAACATCAATTAAACTGGCAAAGCGCTTTTACAATCACTGTCATCCTTTGCCCGACAAAAGCACTAGTGCCTTAAGCTAGTGGACAACTACAACATATAGACAAACACAGGGCACTCATCAAGTCGAATAGTGAGATGTGGGCACTTAAAACAGGTGGTCTGGATTACATTTCGAAATTAATAAAATAAATGCAAAAATTTGAAAGTATCAATAGTATATTCATATGAGAAATTCTCTCACGCACAAGTTCACCATAACTGAAAAATATAGAGAGCATACATCTCTCGCACGGGGAATCTTTTTACGGACTCCACACTGCAGGAGAGACAAACTCCAGTCGTAAATGGTGAATAAAAGGATTTGGAGTAAATGCACATGACACAAAGTCTCTACAAATACATGGTAAAAAACAAGCAAAGGAACAACGCCTTTTATTGTTGTTCTTCATCTTGAAGTCACCATGAGGCCTTCAACAATGAGCTTTGCTCATACCTCATAGTAAGTTCAAGACGGCCCCTAGCACCGGTTCAAGCGGAATTCTTTGCTAATTGTCGAGCAACGCTACTTCCATGTCTTTCTTGGTCATGGGTGCGGGATTGTCAACAAACATCAATTAAACTGGCAAAGTGCTCTTACAATCACTGTCATCATATTACATTCACAAAGACATATTAAGAATTTATTTTGGTGAGATTTGTTAGTATTATGTAACATTATGCTTTCTCGAGTAATGCATTGCATTCAAAAATAAAAGTAACAATAATGGTAATATTTATAGATTACCTAATTGACCACCGTGAATATCAATAAAAATGTCACGAGTTCAGAACAAATCAGGGGGATAAAACGAGTAAATCCACTGCGTTGATCGACACGAATGCCATTTTTTATTGATATTCATAATGGTCAATAAGTAATACTTTTTATTATATAGATTTTCTACCCGAAATTCAGAATTTAGATACGGTTTATTTTTTCCATTTCATTGCGTAAGATGCTTGTTGGACAATGACATTGACAAGATATTGTGACGTCACTTCCTCCGGTGACTAGAAATCCGATGACAATATGACATTCGTTAATATAGTGCTGTTATGTATTATATTGCAATATGATTGGCCAAAGCCTCATCTGAATTTTCCAACTAGAAAAAGAAAATCATGTAATAGAGTTTACAAAATAATTTCATATGCTCACTTGAGGCTGAAGGATAGGAACACAAACTGATCCAGCTCATGAGTTATTCCATCTAACGTTACAATAACTACACAGCATAGTACATGTATATAGAGCATTCAGCAAAAGCTTGGATAATAACACAGACCCCACAGCTCTTCACATTTAAAATTGACCATTTTTCGGAAAACATTTTTGAGAGTAAAATATATTATGCATANGTATGAGTGGCCGTTCATGTCATAATTGTGTTATTTCTAACGCACTACATTTTCTAACGGCTTACTTCAACGAAGTAGCGCGTTACTTTTGATAAGTAACGCGCTACTTGTCGAAAGTAACGCGTTACTTTTTAAAAGTAACGCGCTGCTTTGTCGAAGTAAGCCGTTGGAAATTGTAGCGCGTTACTTTGCAAAAGTAGCGCGCTACTTTCAATAAGTAATGCGTTACTTTTGTAGAATGATATTTACAATTCAACCAATCAGATAGATTGTACTTAACGCGATGAAGCTGCTATTGACATGACCATGTGATAACGAGACCTCAACATCTTGAAAAAGCATGTGATATCTTTAAAATGTAAACAATGATGGTTCCGACAGAAATAGGTTTCTCCGAAAAGTGCAATCTACAATTGACTATGTGGTTCGTTTGTGCAACTCGGAGTTTTTTATATACGTTGTAATATTTTATGAAGAGATATGGAGTAAATGGGTATGAAAATTAAAGATGTGCCCATAACCAATCTTAGCGAATCCAATCGAACTCACCAGATGTTTCGAGTATCTGTCCAGATCAATATATTTTGAATATTAATTATTGATCTCTATGTAAGTCAAATTAACGAATCTTAGCTCAGTATTGACAAACTCAAAAGCCTGTCTTGTTGATGTTAAGTATGTGATGTGCAGTTGAATATGTTTCACTGCGTTATTTTTTATGATGCTGGTTGCTAATTAATATATATATAAATGTCTTAATTTGTTTCTTTGTTGATCTTACAATGTACTTATGTAACAGCTAGGTGTTTCAACCCTATTTTTACATAAGCGGTGGGTCTCGCCAGTGGTCAGCCGCTTTTATATTTGCAGATTTTAATAATGATTTCCGTATACATTTTGTTGGACAATACACCTATTTATTGCACGCATTGGCCGATCATTTTTATGATCTGATGCTTTGTAAAAGTATCAACATGTTTTTCGTTTGTCATGGATCGAAGATTCGAACAACTATCATGAATGATTTGATTAATGTTTTGAAAAATCAGTACGTGCGAATTTCCATTGATTAAATTTTCTATTCTCATTATGTAACTTGATGTTCAATTTCACTTCTTGTCAGTTTGAAATTCTGAGTGTTATTCAAGTTCAACTCTTGTCGTAAAGATGTAATCATTTGCTGTAGTCTAATCAGATTTCTATATAGTTCAGTATTTTACTGACTTGTTCTATGCATAATCATATAGCTATTGTCTACAACTTTTAAATTGTAAGTCTACATTTTGGCTAATAAGTCGATTTTGTAATTCGACTTTTTATTTGCTATAGTCAATTTTTGACCAGCTTTTCTTTATATTTCAGTATTTCTATAGCCATTTACTATGTGTACATACTTCTAGATGCAATTCGCATCTGATAAACTACTTGTTTGCGGGAGATTGCTAAACTATGAAAATTAAAGATGTGCCCATAACCAATCTCACCCCGTAAGAAGCTGTACAATGGGAGTTGAGGGGAATGAGCAGTTGAACGGAGGGTAGAGAGCCCAGGTAAGACTTTAAGCGTGCAGACGAAATGACCTTTTCGCATATAACTATTAGATTGACAATTTTTGAACAAACTATTTAATATATTTTATATGCCTATAGTTAGAAGAAAGCATTTGCATTACGAGCTTTTCAAAGAGTTGTATCAAATAACAAATAATTGCAATTTTCTTTTTTGAACCAAAATTTTGAGGGTAGGGAGCTCTGTTCAATTGGTAGTGAGCCAGTATTTCATGTATTGAACGGAGGGTAGTGAATTTATTGAACGGAGGGTAGTGAATTTATTGAACGGAGGATCGCGAGCACGCACTACTGAATGAAAATCCCTGAGCAATGTTACTGACGATGCAGTCATATAAATACTGAATATTTATGAAGGGGGTCCTTTAAGGGTTTTCCTGTCATAAAATCACACATCTAAAGAAGCATAGCCATTTAGGCGTAAATTTTGTTCCTACATAAGGCCATTTTAAAAAAATGCTCAAATTTTGTCGAAAATCTAGAGAGATGGTCTTTTGTTTCTAGTCTTGTTCATCGAGATACAATTAGTATGTGCCACGCCTGTATGTTTTCTGACACATTAGCAGTCCAACATGACTGTAAACAGCATTTTGTGTCCATTTAAACTATTTTACAGTTTTGCGGAATATGAAACTACTCGAAGGACACCGAGAACCCAAACAAATTTTTTGTTGCGAGTGTATTTAAGCATTGAATATGCATTTAATTATTTTGTTATAAACGTGTATATAATAGATGACCTGTTAAAAAGTTTTTGAGAAAATTCGTAAAATCGGTATATCGGTATGGTGAAGGAAATAATTTCACGGGAAATTTGCCATACCTCTTTGTAAATTCACGTATTGCTTGTGGTTTTTTGGTTGCTTTGAAATCACGTTTCATTATAAGAGGTATAGTTCGCGAATCAAGCTTAAAAAAACCTGTTCACGGATCATACGTAAACCCAGTGATATCAAAACATTATTAATTGAAAAGATATGCAATTGATTTAGAATTGGATCATCACTGTAGTTCCTGTCATAAAATAAATATCTATTAATACATGGCCTTTTCCTTACAAGCACGGTAATTATCCCGAGGCGTCAGCCGAGGGCTGATGTGGGTAGAGGGGTGATAACTGTGCGTATATGGAAACGGCCATGTTCTAATCTGTTTAATATAAAATTTTATTAGGAGTTAACGTCATATCTGTGCTGATATGACCAATATCACAGGGCTGATATGACTATTTCAGAACAAAGCAGGCTAATATGGCTATATCAGACTGAATATCTTGGTCGACTGTTAATTCTGGCTATATTACATATGCAGAACAGAACATATATAGTAAATACCACTATGCGAAGAACATTTTATATCGACATTGATCAGTTTATCGACAACCATTATGTAAATGTATGGACATACAACATAATTTGAAAACCTATCTCGATGTACTTACAAAGGAATAAATAAGTGCATACTGAGTTGAAGGAGGCAAAGCAGAATACAACTCAATTGACAAGAACGAACAGTAAAACTACCACAATTCCCATTTAAGGATTAAAATCGACCCTTTCATGTCTCTATAGAATAATGAAATAGTAGGTATGGTACAAATAACTTGTTTATTTGTTTTATTCGCTATTCTCTATTTGTTTCAGGATTCGTTTACCCGTGTGTCTAAATCAAGCTCACAGATGGTCGTATTCATGAAAGGGTCTCATTTCGGATCGCTATCATTATTCATATGGCCCATTCATGGGTCGCTATCATTTGTGACTTAAGACTACCTTTTATCCTTCTCTTAACTGATAAAAAAATTAGGTTTTATAACATTTGACTCAGAAAAACCAGAGCAGTGTCTTTCATTTTTATTTTGCTCTCCATTTTTTTTCTTATTTTTCAGTAAGTGTTCAAGACGACCCCCTCCCTAAACTTATAATTGCAAGGTAACCAAAATATTGCTTTCAATAATTTTTCACCTCGTTGAATGTATATTGCATTCGTAAGGTCGTGCAATATAAAATTCTCCTATGAATAACAGTCCAAAATATTCATGCAATAACCCTGCAATAAAGTTGTTTTGTATAAATATGAAAAAGAAAGGAAATTGGAGAAAATTTCAAGGAGACACTATCCCATCATCCAGATTTAAACGACCAAAAACAAAGCATCTAGGGGTCACCGTGCAGTCTTCAGAGCGAGGAACCTCACACCATATAGCAAGCCCTAAATGGCCCCAAAAAAGTAAACAGTGAATAAATCAATGGAAACAAACCATATCCAATAACCCGAACGTCGAGAAAATAAAGTTGTTTTGTATATATTTCTCGCAGTCTTTATTTCTAAAAGAAAAATGTTAAGCATATTTGATATAAACCGAGAGAAAATGGATTTAATATTTGTATTGGGTTTAGCTTTGGATTTGCCTATTGCTGAGATTTGATTTCATACTGGAAGATAAAAAGCTCGCTACCCTCCGTTCATATGCCTCACTACCTTTTGAACGGAGCTCGCTACCCTCCAGTTTTCCGTTCAAATAAACTTTCATAATTTGTGGTGTTATTCCCAAATACAATTTTATAAAGAAGAAATATATTATTATTTATGCAGTTTTAAATCAGATATTCCCTTAAACATAGCCTTTTAACGAATGTAAACTATATTTCCGAGACATATTCCATCTTCGTCTGCAATGTTTTGATTTACCTGAGCTCTCTATCCTCCGTTCAAAAGCTCATCCCCTCATTTTCCATTGTACAGCTTCCTACGGGGTGAATAAAGGACATTCCTACCCTTCTTATAGTTACCCTACTGGCAGAGCAGCATAAGTAGGGTTAGTTTATCAATAGACAAAATTTATTAGTGCAAACAAATTTACAATAAATGGTTATGACACAATATAATATAAAAGTAAATGAACAATTGTAAACATTTTTTTTCTGTGGCGGCACTGACTTTAGATAAGTTTTGAACATTATGCTATTTTACCAGACTCAAGTGAGCGACCAATTTCTAGCGACCAATTTTCTAGCGACCAATTTTTGGGTTTGTCTAAAAACCAAAAATTAAAATAAGACCCTAACTCACCTAAAACAATTTGTAGCGACCAATTTATTAAAAATGTTTAAAAATGACAGACAAAAGCAAAAATGACCTATAAACCATGAAAAATTTGCTCATCGTAAATACAGTGCATAAATAAGAATGTGGTACTTAGTAACTGCTTTTTTAATGTAAAATTTTTAATTGGCGGATCCAAAGGGAGTTCCGGGGTTGGACCCCCCCCCTTTTCGGACAATCATGTATTTTTTAATGAATATCCTGATGTTTTATCAAGGTATAACCGAAAATTTTCGTGCCTTTTACTTTTAAATTGGAACCCCCTTTTTCAAATTTCCTGAATCTGCGCCTTATAAAAAACAGCATTAATCAAATTTGTAAAAATATCTATACTTGGAATTGTTAATAATTTATTGAGATAACAAAGTTGAAATTAAGTATAATTGTCGAATATAGCAATCATTAAATTAATAAATAAGGGAAAAAGTTATATGTAAGAATGTTAAGCTATGTTGAAATAGAAAATTTTATCTTACTTCAAGAAGAAAAAAACAGATTAAAAAAACAAAGTTATCTCCCTTTTATTTATTCCGTTTTGTCTGAGAATTGAGTTTATTGTGATATATATTGGAAATATTCTAATACCTTCGCAACTCTTATTTTAGAATTCAAAAATAGATCAGAATATATACTCTTTCCGACTGATAATTTCATTTCAAAAACTTAATTACAAATTCAGAATAATAAAACTACCTCTTTGTTTATATATTGGATGAAATATTTCCCAAATTTTCTATATTATCAAGTGGTAGTCGAAAGTTGCTGAATCAAAGTTTAAGCAAGACAGTGTTTGGGGTTCACTGCAGCCATGAATGGTACGTCCCCATTTGGCTCAATCTTTCGAAATTGATAAATACATATAAATAAATGT
>MJUU01019746.1:14422-28813 GCA_002080025.1 Modiolus philippinarum
AAAAAATGAGTTTTTGAAAAAGTGACATATTTTATACACTCGCAGCATAAATGTTGCTTATTTTATTTTATTGATTAACAATAAACTGATCAAAACTATTTTTATAATTTTTAAAAGTATAACAAATGCACAAGATTGATGTGCAGTTTTAGACACCCAAACCCCCTTAATGGTCTTTAATCCATAGTTCACCAAATATCTGTTTTTTAACAGTTTTAATCAGTACATTAATTTTTAATTTACACCAAACTGACAAGTGTATCTATAGAAATAGATTACAAAATATCATTTCACCAACAATAATTATCATTGTAAAGTATTTCTCACACAGGTATTATAAATTTTACAAGGAATGCAAAAAATATTCTGTATATTTACAAATGTAAGATACATACTTAGTAAACAGTGCATTATGAAGAACTGTGATGAGTTTGTCTCTAATGTGTTGTCTGTTACAGAGTCTAGTACTATACTGTAGTAACAAGATAGGAACTACGAGTTTATCTGCAACAGTCTGTAGAACCTGCAAATTAAGGATGTTGTGTTTTCAAATAAAATTGTAAACTTCACAAATGACATATTTCAAAAGGCTAAGTTCAACTTTGAAAAATGTAATATTCCATCATTTAATTGAACATGGCCAGAAATATGGATGTCTTTTTCTAATAGATGTCATCAAAACAGATTAAAAATAAATAATTCAAATTCGTCTTTGATTTTGGTTGACTGAATTAGACGGTTCCTCACTTCAGTAGTACATCAATCATATCATAACAACCTGTTGTAGCTGTTGAGGAAGGTAGTAAAAGTTAAGGGGGGGGGGTAGCATGTTTAAATCATTAAATACTGTGTTCACTTGTGTTGGAATTTTATTTCAGATGTAGTGTCAGCATACTTTCATTCCATAGTGTAAAATGTCTGAGTATATGTAGACATTTGTTGTATTTCTTTTTTGTTGTTTATTCCATGAAAAGTCCTCACTTTTGTGTTTGAGTGTTGTAGAAATCCTACCCTAGTGAATTTTATCCAAACAGAATGAATACACTGCAGGAATGAAACCTCAATAACAGTAGCACATGGATAGATGCACATGAATTATCAAGAAGAAGTTTGTATGCAAAAATAAAAGTTATGTTCACTCTAATACTCTAGAGTGTCCATTTAGCACATTTATGAAAAAAAATTATTACACATGATGATGATAACATATCTTTTGTGAAAAAACCTTTGCTGAATTAGTTTTAATTATTTATATATTCATTCATTATTTGCCCTGATACCAAACATGAACTATTATATTTCTTATACAAATATGTGTGGACAATGCTATAGGTGAATTTGACAAGAAATTATCAGTTTTAATCTTAGGTAAATCGTCAATTTTCTTTCTTAAAGAATTCTCTTATTTTCATTACTGCTACAAATATAAATACAGTCGAACTTCCGTGACTTGAAACCAAAGGAACTGATGAAAACAGTTCAATCTGGAGGGTTTTCAAGCTATCGAGGTCGAACTATGTTTAAAATTGAACAGTGGAGCCAGAAAAGGGGTTCTAGATTTCCATGGTGTTGGGAGTTCGAGCCATCGAAGTTCTACTCTAGTATCATGTGTTGAATCATTTTGCTTGTTTCAATCTAAGGTAATATACAGAGTTTCAAAGATTTTATATAGAGATTTCCAAAGGACCATAGTTGCTACAAAAAGTATTCGGTCACTGAGTTTTTTCACTACATATTTCATATAAAACAATATTTTTTCAAAAAATTATTGTGAAGCCATTTTTTATCCAATTTTGATATAGTTTTCACTGTTAATTAGATAATTTCATGTAGTTTATATGGATAACTTTGAATTAATTTTATAAGTTGTAGTTTTAAAGCTTCAATTATATAAAAAGAAAGTAAAATTTTTGTTGTGGAAAATCCTTCTTTGTGCAAGTAAAAATATGATGTCATATTTTTACTTTGTGTTTAAATCATCCGTTCTCTGAAATGATAATTTAGAAAATCATATCCAAATAAACAATGAAAATTGATTTAATTCTCTTTTTTATGGTGCAAATTTGAAAGAAATCAGATAAGAAATGGCTTCATAATAATTTTTTGAAAAAATGTGATTTTACATAGAATATATAGCGAAAAAAGAGAGTGACCGAATACTTTTCGTACGTCTCTGTAGCTTATTTCAAATTTATGAAAGAACATATTTTTAATGTCTCAACGAGTGTCGTTTTTCTTTTTGAACTCCTATTTAAACTTATACATGTATTTCAAGTGAAAAGCCTAACATCTAACATACCATTTTCTGATTTGTATGTGACCTTTGAACCTGCAGATATCTTGGTATAACAACTTGTAGCAGTGTCCAATGAGACTGATCCTTTTCTTCATGTCCATCCGACTTTACTATCAACTGTAGAAGATTGCTTAAAAGGGGACACTGAAAAATATATACAGTACAAACATCTAATGCTACAGTATATAATGGTAGATGTTTATAAAGTAGTAATGATTTCTAAAGTGATACATATAACAACTAAATAGAGATACAAAAATACATTATACCAGTACCATTACTGATCAGTGTTATAAAAATAATGTAAGAAAGGTTGTATACATGTATTTCAGTAGTTAAGATGTCTCAAATAGCTTGTCATGTATGTGTGAAATGCACTTACATGTATCTTCATTTTCTAATGGTAATATTGCAACTTACATTTTTAAATTGAAATGAAATATTTTCCACTAAGTACATTGTGTAAATCAAGTAATAAAAACACTGCCTCCAAATTCCAGTGTGCTTTTATTGGTTCTTTTACTCTCATGAAACCATCATCAGGAATATAAATATACCATCACAATAAAGAATAATTTTCAATAGGTACAAACCAGAAATTGATTCGATAACCTTTGCTATAATTATTGAGTAGTGTTCATTCAATTTATTGTGCGTTAAGAATAAAGTACAAACATAGGTAATCAATGATAACAAAGTTGGCCTCGTTATGGCACATGGACACAGAAACCCAATTTGGCCAGGGTGCTCATTTACCATCCCTTATACAAAGGCTAGATGATCTTACCATGAACAGTTATCGAGACCTCAATTCCGACATAAACGGAAAAGTGACCTAATTTTGCCTGGATGCTGACCTACTGCCAAAGATACATGCACAAGCAAGGTTAGATGATCCTACCATGTACAGTTACTTAAATCTGAACTCGGACATAAACTTGAATGTAAGTCAATCATGCGGAAAATATAGGTCAAAGTGACCTAATTTTGCCTGGATGCTGACCTACCGCCAAAGATGCATGCACATGCAAGGTTAGATGATCCTACCATGTATAGTTGTTTAGATCTGAACTCGGACGTAAACTTGAATGTAAGTCGATCATGCGGAAAATATAGGTAAAAGTGACCTAATTTTGCCTGGATGCTGACCTACCCCCAAAGATGCACGCACATGCAAGGTTAGATGATCCTACCATGTACAGTTACTGAGATATCAACTCGGACCTAAAATTAAATGAAAGCCAGTCAAGCGGAAAATATAGGTCAAAGAGACCTAATTTTCTTGAAGGCTGTGAGATAGCCCAGGATGCATCTGCACACAAAGTTTGATGACCCTACATAGTTGCAGAGATATATGCCCAAATGCGGACGCGGATGTAGACGTAGACGCAGACGCGGACGAGGACGCCGGGGGTACTCCAATAGTCCCCTTCAACTTCGTTGAGGCGAACTAAAAACAGAATATCAATTGTTTTTTCCATGACATATCAATCTTCATTTACGGTTCTTTTTAGAATGAGTTGTGGAGGTAGAATCTGGCAAGTATAGGTCCTGTTCTAAAGTCTGGTTAATTATCTGGTTTCTGTATTTCATTCTTTTTCTTGAAACCTATTTTTTTGCTGGTTCTATTATCTGTATTCTTCAGTTGTTCTTTCATAGTGTGTAGTTTTACGATGTCTCAAAATATTATGTTTCCTTGCGAATGTGGCAGAACAATTTTCAACATTATTAAATTACACATTTGGGTCAATGGTTTCCTTATAAAGTATGATAAGTATGTATAATGCTTGCAAATGTTTTTATTTAAATCTTGTTACATAAGATTATATTCAGCCCTGTAGAAAAAATATAAGGGTCAGTTTTAAAAAGCTGATACAAACCTTGCCAATTGCCATACTTACCAAGTTGTCAAACTTGTTATAAACATGAGACAATGATGGACACAGAAATAAATCCACACAACTCTGTATAACATGGTGGTGGTAGCTAGATGGTTGACTAATACTGTCATTTATAACCTGAAGATAATATAAACATGAGACAATGATGGACACAGTAATAAATTCAGACAACTCTGTATTACATAATGGTGGTAACTAGATGGATGGCTAATACTGTCATTTATAACCTGAAGATAATATAAACATGAGATAATGATGGACACAGAAATAAATCCAGACAACTCTGTGTTACAAATGGTCATAACTAGTCTGTTGGCTAATAAATATAGACAACCCCACAAGATCCCGTTCGTTACCATATTTTCTCTCATGATATGTCCAGTTTTAACCGGTTTTGACCCGTTAAGATAAATTTTCATATTTAACGTATGTTGAATAAAGCCCCATGTTATTTCCTGCCAAATCTATTCGGAATACAATTTTCGGTGTTTATCACGTATCATAAGAGCAAAAAAATTACACCACTTTATCCCGATTATTACGATATCTTATCCACTCTCAATACTTAAATTTTAAAATCTTAAATTGCTCGGCAAGCCTCGCAAATAAAATTTTAAAATTTAACTATGATCTCTAGTGGATAACCTGTGGTAATAAACGGGATCTTGTGGTGTAATCTATATTTATCCACTGGAGATAAATAAATTTAAAAATTTTTAAATATAACAATCGAGAGTGGATAAAATATGGTAATAAATGGATAAAGTGGTGTTATCTTTTTCTCTAATGATAAATGATAAACACAGAGAAATGATGTATTCCAAATAGATTTGGCTGGAAATAGTACGGGCTTTATTCAACATACGTTGAATATGAAAATTTATCTAACAGGTAAAAACCGGTTTAAACTTGATATATCATTAGAGAATGTCATTTGTAACCTGAAAAATGTAGATATTACTTCAGTCAGTATTTAACAAAAATATATAGTATTACCAGCTCCATTTAGAAAATAATTAGCAATAAACAGTAGTCACTGTTATCTTGACTTACATGTATATACTGAATGATCAGTTCTCATAATATTATTCAATTTCAACTAGAAATACTCTGAGGATAGCTCACTAAATAATACCCCTGCCCACAATGGCAAGTTCCAAGCCTGGCTTCGGAAAATTTCCCAAAAACTTGATCAGATCAAACTTTAAAATTGGAGGTGCACTATATATAGCATCATGCGATTTTGTAAAAGTTTTATCAAATTCAAAGCTTTCCTATTATATTGCAGGCCATAAATATATGTAGACATGCAGTATGATATAATGAAACTAATACAATGTGGTAAATTTTTCCTTAATTTTTGCATCATAAGTAAAACTAAACAATCAGTATTTTATCTTCTGTTGATTTCTGGGCCTATAAATTATCAGAATTTGTCCTGTTTATCTTTGTGATATATTGCAATAAATATGAACCAGACATTTCCCTGACCAGAAATCTACTTATTTACCTGACATATTGATGGCTTAATAATTATAAGGTTCTTGGTTGACTTTGTTGATTCTCTTGTGTGCAGTAATTCAGACAGAGTACTCCATACATTGAATACATCATCTTCCGATAATTTAAATCTAAAAATAGTAATGGTGCATTACATGATACCCCGCCAAGTTTCACAAAATTTCAAAGTTTAAAGAGGCATAACTCTAGATCCCTGTGTACTTCTGATTCCAAAATTATACTTGGCCTGTGTTTTATGGCAAACAACTTACATGCCAAAATGGAAGACAGTATGTAATTTCATTCACAAGTTATCAGTCGGAAACCCTATAATTTGCAAAATTTCTAAGTTTCAAGGGGCATAACTCTAGAACCCCTTGGACCTCTGAACCAAAAATCTAACTTGGCCTGTATTTTGTTATCAACAAGTTACATACCAAGTTTGAAGACAATATATTATTTCATTCACAAGTTATCAGTCAGAAACCCTAAATTTCACAAAATTTCTAAGTTTAAAGAGGCATAACTCCAGAATCCCTTGGACCTCTGAACCCGAATTCAAACTTGGCCTCTGTTTTGTAGTTAACAAGTTCCATACCAAGTTTGAAGACAAAATATTATTTCATTCACAAGTTATCAATCGGAAACCCTAAAATTTGCAAAATTTCAAACTTGAAAGGGGCATCACCCCAGATCCCTTGGGTCTCATTAAACAGTTCCGGGTCAACTGGTCCCTCAGTCATAAAGTTCCTAAAAAATCTAAAATTTGAAAAGAGGATGTTTGAAGTGCTAAAATGTTTATCCTTTCAGTTAGAATATCATGAGAATACTTTTTTGAAAGCTGATTATGTATATTTATTGAGACAACTGTCATATTTGAAGCTGGTGTATGAATATTGTTTTACTGGGTGCATAATAAGGCCCTGACAAGGACTGGAAAGCACATGTTTTTTCAAATTTAATATTATTGTTTATTTCATATTTTTATTCGTTGCCATTTTGCAAAAAATCTAAACGGTTCACCCCATATTTTTATGGCAGATTTGGATTCATTAGTTAAAATGCTTCGAAATGATATACAACTCCAAGGTCAAGCTAAACCTATATGTTGAGGGCAAACAGTGGAAAATGACTGATTTAGCCTTGAACTAAATGGCAACTTTGTAACTGGTATATGAGACCTTGGACCTCTGAACCCCAAATCGAACTTGGCCTGAGTTTTATGGTAAACAAGTCATATACCAAGTTTGAAGACCTTATGTTATTTCGTTCACAAGTTTTCAGCCGGAAACCTTTGGGGGAGCGGACAGACGGACAGACACACGGACGGATGGACGGACAGACGAACGGACACACAACTGAGGGTATCACATAATACCTCGCCACTTTGTGTGGCGGGGTATAAAAATTAAAGTCATGAAATCAGATTTATTTTAGAATCTTAATTCATTTACAAAATGCCAATTATTTCTGTGGCCACTTAATTTTTGTGAGTCCAAATTTCAAAATTCTTTCCTAAATTCTGCATTACAGCTTGTTTCCGCTTTGAAAACCATAGAATGGTGCGCTGGCTTGCAACTGTATGTAAGGTATGTTCTAATATGACTCTCTTCTTTCGCTTTGGAAACAAAGCTATGTTCTAATTCCAACAATATTTTTCAGCACATGGGTATATTTTTTTTACAAAAGGACATTCGTAATGTACAATTTCACATTTTATTCACTCATTACTCATTTTTTTGTTGTAAATAAAGTTTTAAATAATGAATCACCCCAAAAGCCCACCACCACATCAAATAATGACAATAACAGAAATATACAACAGTTACTAAATTTAAGACTCAGAACTGAAATTGACATAACCATAATCTAGCAACGAATGTGTTGTTGTTATGAAATCTTAACATATTGCATTTCATGCTCTACAATTTAAAAATGAAATTTTTAATTTTTAACATTAATTGAATTATTAATATGAGTTTCATTCATT
Organism: Modiolus philippinarum; assembly: GCA_002080025.1. Classification (NCBI taxonomy): domain Eukaryota; kingdom Metazoa; phylum Mollusca; class Bivalvia; order Mytilida; family Modiolidae; genus Modiolus; species Modiolus philippinarum. The sequence goes on from MJUU01019746.1 coordinate 22,110, forward strand.
TTCTTGTCTTATTTTTTTTGCTTCAAAAATAACATAATTAAGCAGTCATGTAAATCAGAAATACAACCAACTCACACTTGTACCAGCTTCGATTCTAGAATATCTGTATTTTATATGTTTTATAACAGTTTTTTTGTATTAATTCATCAGCTAAATGAGCCACTTGTATTAATAAAACAATGAATATAGAATTCTCTAAAGTCTATGTCCATTAATGCGTGTTTGTATGCAGTTTTCCAACATATTTCAATTCTAGCATCTCGAAGAGCCGCTTTGAAAGTTCAAAACTCTTGTTAAATATATTAGAATCGAAAATGATTATTGCAATTGGGCTCTATGCCTATTAGAACATGGGCAGACCTTATATTTGTCTTCTTATATTTGTCTTCATTTTATACCTCGCTATCGCTCGGTATAAAATATTGACAAATATAAGGTCTGCCCATGTTCTAATTCGCGTAGAGCCCAATTGCAACAATCTATTTCTTAATAAGCTACCTAACACTCAGGGTAAAATATTTGGCATAAAGGTCCAGCCAGTGGTATAATCAGTATATATTCAAGCTCCCATGAAATATTTCTGAATTGAACATTTGCCGTTTGTAATTTGTAAAATTAATCAAATATCCTGATATTTTTTTACATGTACTATCCACCTTTTTTGATGATAGTTAACCCCAAGACACACACAAACACAAACATTTTGTATGTATTTATCATAAGATCATCATTTTCCATTTACCTCTTTTTATTTAAAATCAGTCCACTTAAGAAGTCTATAAGGACTTGCTCTTTATTCTGTAAGAAGATCCTCTTTGATTTCCAAACAAGACAAACAAGTTTGAGTTTATCATTGATGGGTTTTGTTCTGTCCTTTAAATGTTTGTATACACCTAAAAAAAAATATAAGAAAATCATATTGCTAATCGGCAGTGTAGGTATATGTATAATATATATATATATATATATATATATATATATATAGGATATTTATTTAAGTTTTGAGAGAAATATAAAATGTATGATTTGCAGATGTAATACAATGCAACAATAACGATAAATCTTGCAGGTTTATAATGCATGTATATATATATGCATATATATGTATTTGATTGCTGGCATATACTCTGTAGTGTTTATTTAAGTATGACCTGTATATGACATTGGTATGTGGGAAAAAATAAACTTCCATGGTATCAAGAAAAGGTCAGAAAGAATCATGGTTTCTGCAGTAAATACAACCCTTGGTATTGATTCCTGCTCTGGAACAATTTCATTGTTGTAAATAGATTTTATTGCTATAAGCACAACTCCTCCAGTTTAGTTATTTCAGTCTTTTCTATGTATGGTATAGACTTGAGGGCAGAGTTCACGAAAACTATTTTTACACTGCCAGTCACAGGACTGACACAACAAAATAATCTGCAAGTTCTGAAGATTTCCAGACAGTCCTCTTCCTTATGGACATTATAAAAAATCTAAAATGCTATCAGACATGGGACTGGCAATCATGCTATAAGAGTCAGTCCTACAACAATTTTGCCACTCAAGACTGACAGGACTGACAGATTCCGCAAACTCTGTGAGGGCATATTTCCAGATCTTTTATATGTCTTTATCTAACCAGTTCTCATTCAAAACAAAATGTTTGGTTTTATTCTATCAATTACATTTGAGAGGCAATAGACCTTTGAATTGATTCATTGGAAATAATTAATTGATGACAAGTACTTTTAGTGGCTGGTTGCATGTCTTTGAATCCCCTACCTACACCATCGTTCTGGTTTAGAATTATATTTTGGATTTTCTATACATTGTAGTTCCCTCCTGTTATTTTCCTATTTCACAGGTAGTATTTGCTGGTCTTGATTGTTGTTTTGACTAATCGTTGTTGAGTATTTGGATTTCTGTGTATAGAGTTGTTCAAATTGCTTTGTTGCTTGGAAGCTACTTTGTAGTTATTTGGATGTTTATATAGCCTTTGTGTTTGTTATAGTTAACATTAGAGATGAATCTGCAGTCTATGAATTTAATTTCTGCCTCTAGATATTTGTCAATACTTTTGAATACATTTCTTGTGTACATGTAAATTGTCTGAAATTATAAACTTTATTTGTACTTGCCACAAAAAGGGCCAGAAATGCTTGGTAAAACTCTCATTTCAACCTACTGCTAAGGGAACCAAAGAAGAACACTTGACAATTTGGGGACCCTCCCCCCACACACACCACCATCACCACTATTTGCAGGGTGCTGTTTTTGTTTTCCCACCATTCCATCCCCAGTAGTTACGGCCTCAAGTAGATGTGGCCCCAATTTTAAAGTTGTTCCAGCCTCTAATTGGCGATTGAAACCAAGTTGTTATAACTCAGCTTGTACATGTATATATGCAAAATGAATTTAATTAAATAAATCATTTGATTTATTATACTAATTAGCTTATACTAGTATATAAAGAAGCAAGTTAAAATCAAATGTTTTCGTAAACAAGTGGGATCAAAGGACATAAAATGATAATAAAATAAAGGGCTACGCCGAGCGCAGCATGATACGACCGCAGCATGTCGATCACTGGAACTTCAACAAAAGTAGTTCAAAGCAAATGTGGACACAGTAAAGAGCTTGACACAATAATTAGATGGACACAAAAAGAAGCTTGACACAGTTATTAGCTGGAAACAAACTATGGAAAAAATCAACCCTTTTGATCACTTATAATTGATAAAAAAAAACTGTAAGAGCTATGCAAAGTATGTTACTATCAACTAACACTTTACATCCATAGAAATAAAAAAAAAATCCATCGAAATCTGATGAAAAATAAAGATTTGACATATCTAGAAAAATTGCAATTTTGGCCCCTTTGACCCTTTGTAGCTCGGAAAAGGTAAAAGCAACGCCAAATCCTTTGGCATACTACTGAAAGCTTAGATCAAGAGGAATCCAAAGAAAAAAATCCCATCAAAATCCAATGAAAAATAAAGATTTGACATATTTAGTAAAATTGCAATTTTCACCCCTTTGACCCCTTGTAGCTCGGAAACGGTAAGAGCTACGCCAAATCCACTGACATACTACTGAAAGCTTAGATCAAGAGGAATCCAAAGAAAAAAATCCCATCGAAATCCGATGAAAAATAAAGATTTGACATACATTTTGTATTTAGAAAAATTGCAATTTTGGCCCCTTTGACCCCTTGTAGCTCGGAAACGGTAAGAGCTACGCCAAATCCGTTGGCATACCACTGAAAGCTTAGATCAAGGGGAATCCAAAGAAAAAAATCCCATTGAAATCCGCTGAAAAATAGAAATTCCACATTATCTGCAAATTCGCAATTTTGGCCCCTTCGGCCCCTCATAGCTGGGAAAGGAAACAAGTTATCAAAAATCTAATAGCTGAGTGCCATATTAATTTTTCACAAGGAATCCATTGAAAAAAACTGTATCAAAATCGAACTTAAAATAAAAAAATTAATTTCTTTGAGATTAGCCCCTGTTGGGCCCCATTTATTTATTGGAAATTTCCTCAGGAACACACTGAAACAAACCCCATCAAAATCCAATAAATAATAAAGATTCTACAGTCAATTATGTGAAAACACCCAATTTAACCCTTTTTTGGCCCCTAATTCTGAAATGGGCGGGGCCAAAAACTAAAGGAAAAAACAGTTTCTCAAGAATGTTCCAAGAAACATCATACTAAGATTTGAAAACAATCCGTTCACTAGAACCAAAGTTATGCTGTCCACAGACACGAAAATACCTAATTTAACCCCTTTATGGCCCCTTTTTTGCCTCTTTTTCAGAAACGGGTTGGGCAGGGAACGCGAAATTAAAACCCGGGCTTAAGCTTGTGCCAACAAACATCATGCTAAAATTTGGTAACAATCCATTCACAAGAACCAAAGTTATGCTGTCCACAGACGCCGACGCCAACGCCAACGCCATACCATAACACGACTGCAAAATTTTTGCGGTTGTATAAAAAGTAATAATTGACTTAAAAATGAATTAATGAAACTTAATTACTTTGATGTTTCGCTTGATTGCAAAATCACAATTATCGGTTCAATGGCATTTAGCTTAGAAAAAACATCTTGAACATGTTTTGTAAATCATCAGACAAAAAGAAAAAAAAACAATTGTTATTCATCTTGATCTTATTTGTTTGCTCACCACTGACAAATAGCAAAACTTAAAAGTTATTGCAAATTTGGTTTCCACAAATGGCCATGTCTCTTCAGCGGAGATCAATTTGAAATGACTTGGGAGACTATTACCAGCTGAAAGAGAACAAATAATCAATAGAATCTATCGAATAGCCAAACTCAGCTAAGAACAAGCTATTCAAGAGGGAGGTACTCTTTAGTTTGAAACAAAATTTCTAAAATTTAGATAAATCTGATAGAGAACAAATAACCAATCTTTGTGATATATGTATGAAAAGCCAAATATACCAATTTTATGAAAACCCGTGGACTGCAGGACAATCCTCATTTTCAAACGAAAATGACTTCAAAGTAGCACCAAAAACACTCCACATAAATGGACAAGGAACCAAACTAGAAATAACAACCATTAAACAGTCATATGGAAAGCAACTTCAATTTCTGGTTTTAATTTCCAATTTCGAGATGGAAGTAAACATTATGAATGTAACCATGACAATTATTAGTTGGGGTCAGATTGGCTTTGGTGCAGGAACTACTTGGGCCGGAACAACTGAGCATAGACTGGTTTGGGGACTGGTCTACTTTAATCCCTTTTGGGATTTGAAGCCCGAGATGTTTTTTTTTATATTGCCTGCCTCTGAGGCAGGCAATATCAAAAAACATCTCTGGCTTTGAATGCCAAAAAGGGATTAGGGTCTACTTGATACCCTGTTGTCGTTTCCAACACTTATCAATATATCTGGGTATCGATTTCACAGGCCCTTGTTTAAGAAAAAATGTCAATCCCTCCCCCAAAGAAGAGAGGGAGAGACTGAACTTGTTTTATGAAACAAGTGGATATGCACCCCCCTTTTTTTAGTTTCTTCTTCTTCTCCTTCTTCTTCACCGGTACGAGTATCGAAAGTGGCCTGTACCATACCCGGAAGAACAAGAAGAAGAAGATGAAGAAGTGCCTTTCAACCCTAGTCATAACAACAAAGGGAGTTGAAAAACTTTTGATTGGATTAGACACTAACAAAGCTAGTGGACCTGATGGGTTACAGAATAAGATACTCAAAACTTGTGCAAGTGAACTAGCCCCGGCAGTGACAACTATATTCAACCTTAGTCTAGAAAGTGAAACTCTACCTAGTGACTGGAGAAATGCAAATGTATCTCCTATATATAAAAAGGGAAATAAACATGAGGCAAGCAACTATTGACCCGTATCACTGACAAGTGTATGTTGCAAACTGTTAGAACACATAATTTGTAGACACATGTTGAAACACCTGGAAGACAACCATATACTCGCACACTTACAACATGGCTTTAGATCAGGCCATTCATGTGAAAGTCAGCTAATCATTACCATCCACGACATCATGAAAAATTATGACTCGAAAGTTCAAACCGATTTAATTATCTTAGACTTTAGTAAAGCATTTGATACCGTACCACACAGGAAATTGTTGCACAAACTTGATCACTATGGCATAAACGGAGCTTTACTTAAATGGTTATCATCTTTTTTAATGGAAAGAAGGCAGAGGGTAGCCGTAGAAGGAGACTATTCTTCATCCATAACAGTCGACTCTGGAGTGCCCCAAGGTACTGTCCTTGGGCCACTATTATTTCTAATCCACATCAACGATTTACCGGATGCCGTTTCATCGCAGGTTAGACTGTTTGCAGATGACTGCCTTTTGTATCGAAAAATACATACTTACCAAGACCAACTTCAATTACAAAAGGATTTAAAATCATTAGAAAACTGGGCTGCAACATGGGGATGAACTTCAACGCTAAAAAATGCTACAAGATGTCAATACACAGGAGCACAAATCCAAAACCCAGTACATACTCACTGGATAGCCACTTTCTAGAACACATTACCGAAAATCCATATCTTGGCCTACTCATCAATGATAACTTAAAATGGTCTGCACATACATGTATCAACAACATTTCGAACAGGGCAACTTCTACATTGGGATTTCTTCAGAGAAACTTGAAACACTGTTCACAAACTCTAAAGTCAACCGCTTACACCTCTTTAATTAGATCCGTTCTAGAATACAGTTCATCAGTTTGGGACCCGTACCTCCAAAAAGATATAGATCGACTCGAAGCCATTCAGCGCCGCTCGCTTTGTATTCAACGACTATTCAAGAACATCAAGTGTCACCAATATGCTATCAAAATTAGACTGGAAACCACTACAAGAACGAAGAAGAGAAAATTTGACTTATAGGAGTTTCCGCGAATCCAATAAGTGACGTCACAAAATCTAATTTACATATGCAAATTAGCATTTTTGGTTGGCAAAGCCGAAGAATTATCACTATATAGCATTGGGATAGAATTTTTAATCTTTGATAACTTTTTCATTATTTGCACGATTTTGGATCTGTAAAATGCATGTTAAACATTAAGATATTCATATTTTTTCTACCGATTTACTTTTTAATAAAAATAGACAAATATTTTTTCATGTGAATTTCAAAAATGTGAAAATTTCAAAAGATTATATGGTTTACAAAATACGCTAATT
>MJUU01019746.1:29136-56380 GCA_002080025.1 Modiolus philippinarum
AACAAGTATTGTCATTGATTATATCTTTGGATAACCAACCACTGGATTGCTGTAATGTATACTCATTTGCTGTCATGACTCATGTTGTGGTCAATCGACTGAATCGTTGGACTATATAGCTAGACAGAATTATCTGTTGTTTACAAAGCTACTTTTATCATTAAACTGGTCTAACTTTTTACTTTTTTTATATTGCTTTGTGACAACAGAACAATCTCTTGGCATTCCCTCACTTTTGTCCCAAATGGGACAAAAAGTTTTTAAAGTCTCAAAAACTTAGAAAATTGCCAAAATATGGAAATCTTTGTCTATAGGAGTTTCCGCGAATCCAATAAGTGACGTCACAAAAACTAATTTACATATGCAAATTAGCATTTTTGGTTGGCAAAGCCGAAGAATTATCACTATATAGCATTGGGATAGAATTTTTAATCTTTGATAACTTTTTCATTATTTGCACGATTTTGGATCTGTAAAATGCATGTTAAACATTAAGATATTCATATTTTTTCTACCGATTTACTTTTTAATAAAAATAGACAAATATTTTTTCATGTGAATTTCAAAAATGTGAAAATTTCAAAAGATTATATGGTTTACAAAATACGCTAATTCTATATATATTAAAAATAAATAAGATGAAATTTTTTACATCCTGTAAAAGTGTATTTAAACATTCCATAATTGAGATCAAAAAGAATTATCCATTTATCTTAAATAACAAATCCTTGCCAGTTAATTGAAAATGGCATTTTTATGACCCTAATCAGTGACTACGATTTCTTGCCAACCAAAGGTAATTTTTCAAGCTTGTGACGTCACGGCGGAAACTCCTATACAATGTACAATATTGTTAACGACCTCATAGCTATTCCTGTCGAAACACACATTGAAAAAAATACCGGGAAAACCAGAACATCAACAACGAATAAAATAAGAGTATACAGCTGCAACACCGACCTATTTAAAAATTCATTTATACCAAGGACGATTCACGACTGGAACCATCGTAGTGAAAAGTGCACGACTGCAACATCTTTAGAGTCATTTAAGGGAGAACTCCGCAGGCAACGGACCTCCCTGTGCGACTAGAATGCGCAGCACTCCCCCTGGGCACTATATTCAGTAGTGAAGATCAGCCCAGTATTCTACAGATAGACAGATAGACTGCTGAATGTGAACGATTTGTCTGGATACCACCCCACTATTTTTTTAGTTTCTCTAAGATCATGTTCTTTGAATAATGTTCTTCACTACTAATTGGTGGAATCATTGTAACATTTCGTTGTTGTATAAAACTAGGGTGCCAAGTGTTTAGCATAAATTGAAATCTTAAATTTATGAGAATACACGTGCACCTGTTGTGATTGTTGCCATCCTCGGGATTCACCGTAAGCCATCGAGTTTCATCGGATGTTTTCCACGGAAAACTGTTGACGGGTATGAGACGAGGACTTTTCCGTATTTCAGAAAATACGCGATTATTTCAGTTTCAGTTATCTTAGGTTGAAAAATATTTTAAAATTCTTAGGTTTTTTTTTTAAATGGATATATTCAATACACTGTCAAAGGTAAACAAATGTTATTTCCATCTTTGATAAATTCACTGACCGCGCGACGGGTTCTTTGCATCTTCGCTAGCCAAGGGTTACGATCCGCTCCCCTCCTCTAACCCTTGGCTAGCGAAGCTAGCGAACCCTTGGCTAGCGAAGATGGATTCGTTGATCCGAGACGCAATATAAAAAAAACAAGTAATTTGATAAACATGCATATTGTTTTCAATTTTATATAACAACACCGTAAAAACTCAAGAAAATGAAGAAATATAACTTAAAACACAATGTATACGATTTTGAAAGAAACTTGCGCACTATATTTTATCGGAAGCACGAAGATAATCTTTTAGAGCTATTAATAGGCTTGAAGCCTCACGTGATTGTTTCTTGTCATATTAACATCTCTCCAGCCATTTCATGACTTCGAGATAAAAATGACAAAAATTGTTGTATTAGCTTAAAAATTACATTACAGTCATTTTGTTTTCAAAAACCAACATGTTTAAAAGCAAGGTATGATTCGATGAATAACAGGTGTGCAGTATGCCTTATATTCCGTTATTATTAATTTGAATGTGCTACTGATTTACCGTACAGCAAGTTGAACTGCCAATAATGTTGACAACTTTTGGTCACTATACTTTTTATTTAATTCTCCTTTTTGCGTGATCCATTATTTGATTTATTTGTTGGTATGATCATGGAGGTATAAACATGTTTATACCTCCATGGTATGATCAAATTTGACTACCCGTTTGTATTAATCAACAATACAAAAATGGATTCTTGATTTTTCCCTGTAATGGCTTATGGAAGCGATTTCTCGGCTCCTAATTGCCTTTCAGCCGGATTGAAAATTAAAAAAAAATCGGGATCAAATGAATTTGGAGGCTACAATCCTTGTTTCTGTTGTTTCCTTTATCTCTAGCTATACAATGGGCAATCTCTAGTTATACAATTATACAAAAGGATTGTACCTTTTTTCCAAAATTTTTTAATATGTATTATTAATATAAAACAAAATTAAATTCAATAATTAATAAATTAATATAAAATTAAATCCAAAATTTTTGGAAAAAGTATTATTTATTAAATTGACTAAATATGCAAAAGTTTTTGTTATTTTTATAAGAAATATACATTTTGAGGTTTTTGTCATTGTTTTATTTGTGGTTTTTGTCATTGTTTTGCATGATATGGCTTCATTTGAAGATTTGTCTAATTATGACAGCTTGTGTGTTTAAGGCAGACAATGTTGTTGTAAAGGATTATGGATTACAATTGTTATTTACATATTTAAATAAACATGCTCACTAGTAGAGCATGCACAAAATTCAGCTGCAATAAGAAACAAGAATTAATTTATGTAATTTAATTTTATTTTATATTAATAATACATATTAAATTACAGCACTACTGATACACAAGGATGAATGATAAATATGATAAAATGTAAAGTAACATTACATAAAACAAATACACATACAAATGGTTGTATTTTTTGTAATTAAAGCCAAGACACAATGGTGAAGAAAACTGCTGAGACTACAGGCATCTCAGAGAAAACTACTATTCAAATTTACCAGTATATAAGAGACATCTGTACAACCAAACTTATACACACTCCATCCAAACTTTTATTGCTGAAAAAAAACTGCTATCCCCTCTAATCTATCTGGAGTCATCATTCCATCCCTTTTCACATAAATGATTATTATATCATTTTAATAATTTATTCAATATCCCTACTTGATATAAACCTACATTGGTAATCCTTTCATTATTTTCCAAGTAATTTGTTTGATATTGCTGTGTAAACACAACCCAAGCCCAGCCTTAATTAAGTCTTGTTGTCCATGTCTCAAATTTAAATTATTTTACTTCAAAAATTGTAAAAATGACAAAAAAGGCAAAAATAATACTAATTTTATTTATTTTATTCATTTTAATATAAATAATTTCGTCTAAACATACATTACATGATTTTCGGTTGGCGACTACAATCCTTGTGTATAAGGATTGTGGACAATCCTTGTAAACAAGGATTGTAGCCGCCAAATTCATTTGATCCAAAAATAATACTAATTTTATTTATTTTATTCATTTTAATATAAATAATTTCTTCTAAACATACATTACATGATTTTCGGTTGGCGACTACAATCCTTGTATACAAGGATTGTACAATCCTTTTGTATAAGGATTGTGGACAATCCTTGTAAACAAGGATTGTAGCCGCCAAATTCATTTGATCCAAAAATCGATTACTTCCAAGTGGAGTCGCAGTGTTCAGGACTTTTTTAGCGTAAGTTTTGACAGCGCAATTTCCGTACTTATCAATTTTTTAGTAAGTTACTGGCATTAGGTTAACTCGGTCTAGAGATCAAATATCTTTTGCAACAAGAAAGACTCAAGTGAACTATGAAATCCTTTATTCGGTTTAAAGATAGACTCAATGACGTTATTTTTGCAGACTAAAAAGAAAGAATCCAATCCCAGATGTTCAGTTCCTGTGGAATCGAAGAAACTGGAAGCTAGTTCAGCCTTTTTATTTCACCGATTGCCGACTACTCAGATAGGGGTGGTTCTATAACTAATATTGCGACAGTCAAGCGAGTGACAAAAGATATAGAATCCACAACTGCATCGAGTGAGAAACGATATTTCTACTCTAGAGATAGTAAAATTTTCAAAATTTTAAACGCGAGAGTGTAGAAATATAACATTGTTTCCAGATTATTATGTATATATTTCTCACATCGAGATAGTTCAATTTTCACATTTTAAAGTTTGAGGTTTACCCGAGAACTTTAAAATGTGAAAATTTAACTATCGAGATTTGAGAAATTATCGTAATAAACCGGAAAACAATGTTAGAGATTGTTTCTCTAATTTCTACTCAATTTATTTGAAGTCAAGCGATCTCAGTAGTCTCAAACAGAAACGGTCTGGATCCGCCACTGGGTTGAATATGATGCTGGTTATGACCTGGGACTAATATATTAGTCCCAGGTTATCATGCCAAGAAAAGTACGGCCATTTTTCCGGTGTAACATCCGCGGTGCTAATTATCACTTCTTGATGTTTGATCTGATGATTATTACAGAAATTTGTGTTTCCATCGCAATTGTCCTCATCATTGCAATTTAGTCGATTGAGCATCAAATTTGCTCAGAGGGGAGTCTTTGATGTAAGACCGGATGAAATTTCTTAGCACGGACATAAACATCTTGGATGAATTTTTCCTTCAAAGGTTCTCTTGGGTTTAATTTTTGGCTGTTGACAATTCTGTTCTGTAATTTTGTTACTACTGGTCACTACTGGCTTTCGTCATTTTTCCTTTTGCAAACAGTCTGGTCTCTGGGAGACATTTTAATGTCTCTGCCCAAACTAAGTCAAGGAAGTTATATTATGAACAAATATTTGTCATGACAGAAATCCTTGTCAGAAGGAACAGAGATAATAAGGGACATAATGTTGACAACTTTTGGTCACTATACTTTTTATTTAATTCTCCTTTTTGCGTGATTCATTATTTGATTTATTTGTTGGTATGATCATGGAGGTATAAACATGTTAACATGTTTCTACCTCCATGGTATGATCAAATTTGACAAACCGTTTGTATTAATCAACAACACAAAAATGGATTCTTGATTTTTTCCCTGTAATGGCTTGTGAAAGCGATTTCTCGGCTCCTGATTGCCCTTCAGCCGGATTGAAAATAAAAAAAAAATCGATTACTTCCAAGTGGAGTCGCAGTGTTCAGGACTTTTTTAGCGTAAGTTTTGACAGCGCAATTTCCGTACTTATCAATTTTTGAGTAAGTTACTGGCATGAGGTTAACTCGGCCTAGAGATCAAATATCTTTTGCAACAAGAAAGACTCAAGTGAACTATGAAATCCGTTATTCCATTTAAAGATAGACTCAATGACGCTATTTTTGCAGACTAAAAAGAAAGAATCCAATCCCAGATGTTCAGTTCCTGTGGAATCGAAGAAAGAAGCTAGTTCAGCCTTTTAATTTCACCGATTGCCGACTACTCGGATAGGGGTGGTTCTTTAACTAATATTGCGACAGTCAAGCGAGTGACAAAAGATATAGAATCCACAACTGCATCGAGTGAGAAACGATATTTCTACTCTAGAGATAGTAAAATTTTCAAAATTTTAAACGCGAGAGTGTAGAAATATAACATTGTTTCCAGATTATTATGTATATATTTCTCACATCGAGGTAGTTCAATTTTCACATTTTAAAGTTTGAGGTTTACCCGAGAACTTTAAAATGTGAAAATTTAACTATCAAGATGTGAGAAATTATCGTAATAAACCGGAAAACAATGTTAGAGATTGTTTCTCTAATTTCTACTCAATTTATTTGAAGTTTAGCGATCTCAGTAGTCTCAAGTCTCAAGTATGTCGCCATTTTGTTGCTATCATCGTTGCTATGTGTATCATTGTGCCATTCATTGAAAGGGGCGTTGAATATAATATTTTTTATAAAAAAAAATCATATTATCAATAAATTGAGTTATCTTAGTCATGAAAATGCAAAAACAATTTCGTTAGACAATGATGCAGGTGTTTATTACATCAACATCCGGTTGCACTATTTCTAGAAACTGACACGAGACATTTACATGATTGACCAATCAGCAAGTGAGATCAATTTCCAAATATGTTGTTTATTAATTTCATCTTATATCATTTGGGAAGTATTTATTTCGAACAAGAATTAGAGAAATGTCGTTTCTTCTTTAAATAGTGGTTTACTCTGGGAGTAACCTGGTACCCTGGGAAAATATTTTCCTTTACGCAAGCTTCACTTCAAATATATTCGAACCGGAAGCCGCTTACGGTAAAGAGAATATTGAGTCAGGATCCCAGACTAACTCTTCGAGACGACCCATGTGAGATCGATGCACGCGACTTCGTCTCCCATGGGTAATTGACGAACCATAAGTGTTCATTTTTTTTGATACAACAATCGTAACCATCACTAAACGTCATAAAACACCTGACGTCACAATGTAAGGTACAATCTAATGGCGACGTACACGCAATTTATGTTTTAAAGGGATTGGAGATGAATTTCACTATTTATTTATATGTCAACACGAGGCAATCAAAATAGAAAGGAACAAATATATTCCCCGTTACTATTACGAAAATCCATCCGAGACAAAATTGAAAGGTATGTTATCTTGTGCAACAAAAGGGTATTGGATAACGTATCAATATTTCTAAACAAAATTGTACATTTATTATAATGTTTATTAGAACCATTGCCCTTATAATATTTTGTTGTGTTAATTAATTATATATTATTATATTAGGATGATATACAATTTTTATCACTGTTTCATTCACATTGTATTATTTTTGATTTTGTCCTAAAGAATTTTCTATATTGTTTATTAGATCTATTACATGCATTGTTTACTTTCAATTCTCACGTTACAGTGTAATCTGTCTTGAGTAAATAAAAATCTTGAAATCTTGAGACGACGTAACTCTCACAGAATAGGTTTCCAAATGTTTCTTGAGTATTTTACGGAAACTTGCATTCGATCAAAATGAAAGATCGGGATATCTTTCACTTGTGAAAGATATCTCGATCTTTAATTTGATCTTATGCTGGATCCTATTATTCTCACGAGATTTTATTTCTCTAATGATTTCTAGGAGATTTTGGACAAAAAGATAACTGATTGACAGTGGTGTATGCTGAACAAGTAGTTGACTGCGCTGCCCCGAAATGATTTTACATTGGATTGTATACAAGCAAATGTGCCACCATGTTCTTAAGAATCTATTTCTTAAATAATTGTAACAGGGTCTTATTTTTGAAGTCGCCCTTTTTAAGTAAAATAAAATATCTTTGTGTCTAATCAAAGCGAATATTATAGAATGTGTAAACATTACAGAAAATTAAAGACCGTTACAAAATTTGATACATTTAAAAAAAAACTAGAGGCTCAGAGACTGAGCCTGTATCGCTCACCTGACAAAATGCTGAACAGCATAGTTTTCGATGTTTTGCGTGATGGTCATTTTTTTGTCGGATTGAAATGAAATGAGCAATCTTAAAGCTTTGTAAAGGACTTTCCATACATCATTCCTATAGTTTGGATGAATTATCTTCATTGGTTTCAGAGGAGTTGATGAAAATGATGTTTTTTCCATAGGGTCTAATGTTAAATATAAATTCCGCACTGGCAGTCAATGTTGTTTGTTGGATCAGAACGAAATAAGCAATCTTTATAAAGGACCTTACATACATCATTCTTGTAAAGTTTGGTTGAATTTGCTGGAGTTGATGAAAATGACGTTTTTCCCATAGGGTCCAATGTTAAATATAAGTTCCGTGCTGGCGGCCATGTTTTTTATCGGATCAAAATATAATGAGCAATCTTTCTAAAGGACCTTCCACTTGTCATTCCTGTAAAGTTTGATTGAATTTGATTCAGTGGTTTCAGAGGAGTTGATGAAAATGATGTTTCCCCATAGGGTCCAATGTTAAATATAAGTTCCGCGCTGGCAGCCATGTTTTTTTTGTCGGATCATAAAGAAATGAGCAATCTTTGTAAAGGACCTTCCATACACCATTCCTGTAAAGTTTGGTTGAATTGCTTCAGTGGTTTCAGAGGAGTTGCTGAAAATGACGTTTTGCCCATAGGGTCCAATGTTAAATATAAGTTCCGCGCCGGCGGCCATGTTTTTTGTCGGATCAAAATATAATGAGCAATCTTTCTAAAGGACCTTCCATATGTCATTCCTGTAAAGTTGGATTAAATTTGATTCAGTTGTTACAGGAGTTGATGAAATTGATGTTTCCCCATAGGGTCCAATGTTAAATTGAAGTTCCGTGCTGGCGGCCATGTTTTTTGTAGGATCTTAAAGAAATGAACAATCTTTGTAAAGGACCTTCCATACACCAATCCTGTAAAGTTTGGTTGAATATGCTTCAGTGGTTTTAGAGGAGTTGATGAAAATGACGTTTTCACAGGGTCCAATGTTAAATATAAGTACCGCGCTGGTGGCCATGTTGTTTGTCCGATTGGAACGAAATGAGCATTCCTTGTTAAGGGCTTGCCATATATCATTCCTGTAAAGTTTGGTTGAATTTGCTTCAGTGGTTTTACAGTAGTTGATGAAAATGAAATTTTTCCCATAGGGTCCAATGTAAATATACGTTCTGCGATGGCGGCCATGTTTTTTGTCGGATCAGAATGAAATGAGCAATCTTTGTAATGGACCTTCCATTTGTCATTCCTGTAAAGTTTGGTTGAATTTGCTTTAGTGGTTTCAGAGGTGTCGATGAAAATGATGTTTCCCCATAGGGTCTAATTTTAAATATAAGTTCCGCGCTGGTGGCCATTTTTTTTTGGTGGGATCGGATCAAAATGACCAATCTTTGTAAAGTACCTTCCATACACCATTCCTGTAAAGTTTGGTTGAATTTGTTTCAGTGGTTTCAGAGGAGTTGATGAGAATGACGTTTTTCCCATAGGGTCCAATGTAAAATATAAGTTCAACGCTGACGGCCATGTTGCTTGTCCGATTGGAACGAAATGAGCATTCTTTGTTAAGGAATTTCCATACATCATTGCTTTAAAGTTTTGTTGAATTTGCTTCAGTGGTTTTAGAGTAGTTGATGAAAATGACATTTTCCCATAGGGTCCAATGTTAATTATAAGTTTTGCGCTGGCGGCCATGTTTTTTGTCGGATCGGAACGAAATGTGCAATCTTTGTTAAGGACCTTCCATATCATTCCTGTAAAGTTTGGTTGAATTTGCTTCAATGGTTTCAGAGGAGTTGATGAAAATGTGAAAAAGTAACAGACGGACAGACGGACGACGGACGCCAAGTGATGGCAATAGCTCACACTGACCCTTCGGGTCAGGTGAGCTAACAAGGATTGACGGCTGTATAGACAAAATTGGCATAACTAAATATGTAACAAAATTTGATCTTCTTAAAGGTTTTTTGGCAATTTCCTCTTTACAAATAGAGCAAAAGAACCCTTAGTATTCGTAACTCCAGAAGGACGTTTCCAATATACAGTAATGCCGTTTGGAATGAAAAACATTTCAACGACTTCTAAATAAACAATGAAAGGATATGGAGTAAATAAAAATGATATAAAGTCTCTACAAATATGCAGTAAAAACCAGCAATGAAACAACGCATTAATTGATGTTCATCATCTTGAAGTCACCATGAGGCTTTGCCCACTGTAAGTTAAAGACGACCCATAACACCGGTTTGAGCGGAATTCACTGTTAGATGTCGAGCAATGCTACATCTATGTTTCGCACTCATGAATGTGGGGTCGTCAACAAACATGAAATAAACTGGCAAAGTGTTCTTACAGTGTCCGACAAAAAGACCAACAGAAGCTAACCACATCAAATATAAACATATCACACATCGAGTCAATTGCAAGAAAACGTGGCATTATAAAATAGTGAGGTGGTCAGTATAGCATTTTGGAATTACAAAAATAAGATGCCAAAATTTTGATAAAAAATTATAGTGTATCCATATGAGAAATTCTCTCAAGAACAAGTACATCATAGCTTAAATATATATAGAGCAAACATCTCTCTCATAGAGAATCTGTTTACGACTGGACTCCACACTTCAGGAGAGACAAACTCCTATCTTAAATAAACAATGACAGGATATGGAGTAAATGAAAATAAGATAAAGACTCTACAAATACATGGTAAAATCAAGCAATGGAACAACGCTTTTATTGTTGTTCTTCATCGTGAAGTCACTATGATGCCTTCAACAATGGGCTTTTTCATAGTAAGTTCAAGATGGCCCCTAGAACCAGCTTGAGCGGATGTCGAGCAATGCTACATCCATGCTTCGCACTCGTAAATAAACATGAAATAGACTGGCAAAGTATTCTCACAACTGCTGTCATCCGTTGCCTGACAAAAAGACCACAAAACACAATCAAAACATAAATAAACAACCACAGGGAACTCATCGAGTCAATTGCAAGTAAACTTGGCATTATAAAAATAGTGAGATACATTGACGTTTGATACTTCCAAATATCATCCACAAGTTTTCAAATCAACTCCCCGACGCCAAGTTAACAGTCAACCTTGAAAATAGTTAACTCTGCCTTGCTGCAAACTATAATCTTGAAATAATGCATATTAAAGGTAAAGATAATATAGAAGAAATTTTTTAAAACTGTCAGATAGAATTTCCGAATATTTTCATGAATTATGCTTTTTTGTTAGAGAATACAAAAAATCGAATAAAAATTGTGATTCTCCGGCCGAATAAAAAAGAAGTCTGTCATGCAAAAATCAGCTATTTTGGTTGAAATTATAGGGAAAATTAACGAATTTTAAGGAAATTTTAATTTATATTAGTTACGTCAGACAGAATTTTTTTCAAATTTTGTAAATATTTAGCTAATATACTTGCCTTCGATTTGCATGAAAAAATTTTGGGGTCACCGAGCTCATTTTTTAATAAATGGCGAAAAACTTATTTTTTTCCCATTATTTCTATACAAATTATCTCCCCTTTAATAGAACATGGGTTTGCTGAAAAGGTACAATATTCTGCATGATAACCCAGTAAAAGTGGCAAATTTTATCAAATCTTACTCTGATAAGACAACAAAAATCATTTTGCCATCATTCCCATAGTGAATTCCTTTTCTTGTCAGATGCGCAAAAATGATGCGCAATTTCAAACTCCCGTACTAACTTAATTATTTTAAAGTGTAGTTTTGGATGTAAATTCACCGATGCAATTGTTTACTTTGTGATGTATTTGTATTATATAATTTTTTTTAAACTTGCCAATTATTTAATATGGAAAAGTTCCATTCGGAGATGATAAATTCAGCGACATTTCCCACTTTTTTCATTTCAGCGACATTATCATTTCAGCGACAAAAACATGAATTCAGCGACATTATATTTTATAAAATCAGCGACATTTACCTGTTAAGAGTGACAATGCCCTTGCTCAGTTAAATCAGCAAATGTGCAATGTACAATAATAAAAGGTCATGCCTTGTATTCCACAAGTTAGAAATACTTGAATTTTGAGATATTATACAATCTGTATTGTTCCTTTTATTCCACTGTCTGGTGTTCATTTGATTTCTCTGTGACAGTCAAAGCATCAGGACGCGGCAGTGTTCTTGTACATTGGAGAAACAATTACCTCTAACAAGCACTATCCAGATGATTATTTTCCTGAAAATTTAAGTTTATTTCATTTACTATTTATTATTTGCTTATATGTTAAATGTAATTGGTGCTTTATTCTATTTCTTCGATATAAGTTATTAAAATTTGGATGTCGCTGAATTTACATACAATAGACAGAAAAGGCGTCGCTGAAATGATATACTGAATTACTCAAAAAATGTCGCTGAAACGATAGTCGCTGAAATGATACTGTCGCTGAATTTATACGCACCCGTTCCATTATGTTACTTTCATTTTCTCCAAGAAAGGAGATGTTACATGTATGTACTTAGATTTATCTTTCCAGAAATTTCAAGTAGATAGACGCTTAAAAGTTTGTTTATTAAATAGAGTGGAGTATTTTCTATGAAGCTGACATAAATATGCAGAAATCAAATTTGCAGTAACTTCGGTATTTTGTTATTTAAAATAAAGTTAACATGTTTACAACTTAGTTGGGAGATACAGGTATATTCTAATTCTAGAACTACTTTTGTCTGGATTATTCTATATGGGTATACTAGTAATGGGATAAATTTTAGCGTTGTATAACTACAGGGATACATTGTTAAGGGTTTCTTATTTTAAAATTGGTCTTTGAGCATTCTTTAGTCATCTGATTTGAATCTTAGGATATTATTACATAAATGTTACAATATAATAAATATATATTTCATCCAAATTACTGGAAAATGAATATTTCAGACTAATAATTTTCATATATATATATATTAAGAATTGTAATAACCAGGATATATTTTAGGACATTTACAGGATCAGTGAAGAGATGTGTGGACATCATTCAAGATAAGTAAAATGAAAAAAGAGGGAATAACAGGAAATATCTACAATGGCTGAAAATTACAATTACATGCTACAATTTGCCAGGGAAAAACACAATAAGACAATAGACAAACGTAAACAACGATGGGAACTCGGGACAGCTGGACTTGGTACCGGTACTAGCAAAAGCCGGTGGTAGGGTTAAACCGGTTTATGGGTATCCAAACCCCCCCTTTACCTTTCCCGTTTCTCTATTGTGTAATAAAACAACGACAGTAGAATACCGAAGGAACAAGGGAAGCAATGACTACAAAAATCGAAGTCCAAAGACATGGCAAAAACGGTAACAGATAAAAACAAAGACAAAACAAGGACGTGAGACAGCTACAATGCATGGAAATAAAAAAATAACATTAAGAACTAAGGCACTCATAGTGTGAACTCCCATGAAAACCGGGAGTGACATCAGGTGCTCCGGAAGGGTAAGCATGTCCTGCTCCGCTAGCGGCACCCGTCACACTATCAGTGAGTCAATTCAGGGTTGAGTCAAATCCGATTATGTCAAATTCGTGAAGACGTGAAATCTAGCTGAAAATGTCCGTTTTCATTTGGGACACAGACACGTCATATCTGTCAATGATGTCATGGTGACGGCCATAGAATTTCTGAAGGGATGAAAGTAACAAAGGCTGAACAAATCCCTGACTAAGCAGCTTTTGGGACAGTGTTTTTGCTCTAACTAAAAAGTCACTGTATAAACTGCATGCCCGACAGTAACGAATCAACTGTGAAATGTACACTCCATAGGCTGGAGAGGTAGGTATATTGCTGCTCAGAAAGGGAAAGTTCACAATTGGGAAGTTAAAATCATCACGTTTGTCATGCAGCTTAGATTTCAAACGTCCATTTTCGTCAATGTAAATTAAAAGATCTAAATACGAGCTGAAGTAGGTGTATCGGTAGTCTCTTTAATTTCAAGCTCATTGGGATAGATCTGGTGTAAATATTCCTTGAATTTTGGATTATTAAGAGAAAGTACATCGTCTATGTAGCGGAAGCTGAAATCAAATAAGTGTATCTGCGAATAAAAACATACGAATAAAACCAATACAGGTAGACAGCTTACTCCATGACCACACTCTGGGAGGGAGAGAAAAATACAATACGTAATTTTGAAAGATGGGCCAAGGGGTGCTCGCCGCTAATCTGCCGGCTACCTAATGACAACACCTTATTGTTGTCATATCCCAGTTTCTTTATTTTGTCATAAATACTTATAAATTTTTACTACTTGTTCCCGGTTGTTTATTCTGTCACTTAATCGTATGACCAAAAATAGATTGGTGACACAATTACTCCTTG
The DNA here is from genome assembly GCA_002080025.1 of Modiolus philippinarum. Classification (NCBI taxonomy): domain Eukaryota; kingdom Metazoa; phylum Mollusca; class Bivalvia; order Mytilida; family Modiolidae; genus Modiolus; species Modiolus philippinarum. The sequence continues at coordinate 43,077 of MJUU01019746.1, forward strand.
AACATTCATGAATGCGACATTCTTAAATAATTGCAGGCATTCTTATACTTTGCTTTTCAATATTTACAATTTTCGGAGAAGAAAATTATTTCTGTAATAAAAATGAAATGATATGGAGTAAATGCACATGAGACAAAGTCTCTACATGGTTAAACCAAGCAATGGAAAAAAACTTTTTTATTGTTGTTCTACATTTCGATGTCACCACGAGGCCTTCAATAATTGGCCTTACTCCTATCTCAACCGATATATTTTCTTATCTGAAAAGGTTTAAAAAGAAAACAATGCATTTCCATCCTGCTTGATAAAAAACAATCACATTTTTTTCTTATTCTGTTATTTTATTCTCCTGTCTTTAAAATGATTAAATTGTGTTACTAAAAATATATTTCTTTATCCTGTATAATATATTTCCTTTATATACTAATATACTAGTATAATTTAACTGATTGTAGAAATTTTCTGTCATTATATGGTTGGCATATGCAATTGTAATGAAAATATATGAATAATGGAGAAAAGCCCAATTTCCGAAATCGTCCTACATCCCATTAAATTATTGAAGTTGGAGTATATATGTGTTATGGTCTCATTACAAAAAAAGGATAACAGTAAACACCTACATGGCAAAAAACTATAATCGCATACCACAATTCACGAGCGAACTGCACCAGAAAAAACAATAATAAAGACAAGATACAAACAAAAATAACGATAGGAACTCGGGATAGCCGGGCTTGATACAGGTAATGGCAAAAGCCAGTGGTATGGTTAAACCGGTTTATGGACAGCCAAACCTCCCTTTTCTCTATCCCTTTTCCCTATAGTATAATGAACATGCGAATAAAACCCAATACAGGTAGATTACTAACTCTATGACCACTTTCTTGGAAAAGAATAGCATACGACAAAACGTAATTTAGAAAGATGTGTCAAAGAGAGCTCGCCGCTAAACTGCCGGCTAGCTCAAGGAACCTAGTCTGCTGGTAAAACCCTGTCGCACTACAGAAGAAAAATCAAACTCAAAACTCCCCGAAAGATTTGGCAAAGAGTTGTCATGTACTTCAGTAGACATCGACAGTATCAGTGAGAGGCCAGTATCGACGAGTTATGTCTCTTGAGAGCAGATGAAATCAAAACATTTGGAAGTCCATAAACCGAAATTCGTGTAAAGGGTGATAGAGAGCATAGGATCAATAGGGTCTAAACAGAAAAGCCCAAAATCAGCTAATGACAAAACATTGAAGAGAGAGATACTCCTTAGTTTTAAACAAACTATTTGCTAGATTTAGATACGGAAAGCTTAAAAAAAAAGAAAAATAAATCGGTTTCAGTGCCAGCACCGAGGTACTGACTGCTGGGGAGTACTCACGCTGACTATCAGTCCATCATCAGAGATAATAAAATATAAGTTTCATCTCAATCTTGTCTGAAACAAATAACATGAAACATTTATTCAGCAATGATGGAATATTCTACACAGAATGTGAATTATGCTTTTGGAGATGAAGTGCAGATTCAATACTATCATCCATTAGAAATATACAACGAAGGGAATGGAACCTTGGAAAGCACCTGCACCGTCATTGTATCAAAATGCTAACAATTCAATTTCAAGTGTCTTGTAAAACGTTTAACTAGTCACTTTATTCATTTCGTTCATGCCAATCAATCTCTGCAGACACCGTTTTGCCTGAAAAAAGGAAAAGATGAATTTTTTTTAACTTATAGTAGTATAGAGACATTGCTAATCTGGCAAATTGTTTTAAGCAATAGTACACATAATGGAATACATCTTTGCCCCGTCTGGTGTCATCACTGTTTTGTTTTATGACGTCGCGATCTCGGGAATATTCACGCAAAAGGAACAATTTTAGAACATGCATGAAATACCAGTTTTCTCGCAAACTACCCGATAGTGCAGCAGCGACACCAATCGGGAAAAACACTAAGGTGAATTCCATTCGTTTAAGCAAATAAATTGAGATAAATGATCATTTTTAAAGTGCTTCCAAAACGAGAGAATCAAAGCGTTTATAACAGTATAACCGCTACTTTCTTTATGGTAGTGTGTTGGCACCGTTTCAATTTTTTTGGGGTATATTCCTGTAATTCTTGAACGATGTATCACATGTTTGCTTTTTCATTTTCAGATGCAGTAAAACCTATGCTTAGGAAAATAAGCTCAAAATGTAGCATTCTCGAATGCACACCGTATGTCACAGTTACTAGATAAATAGTACTAAAAATAAGCAATACAGCACAAACTATTGCCAAGGTAAAAGGAAATTTAGAATTCATTGTCTTTATACGAAAGTAAAAGAAGGGTGATCAGTCAAACAAATTTAATCAAGTGATATTTTACTCTACACATTAGTGTTTCAAATGGTACCTCAATGCTGCCAAACTGAGTTCTTGTCAGGAAAAATACCCCCGCCCCGACCCCTTCCCGATTTTTTTTTAAATATTTGGGAAAAAAGAATTCAGTGAAAACAAAATACATTGTGGACATCTACAATATATAATTAAGGTCCTGCATAAGTATCATGAAATTTCAATCATTGATCATCTTCGCTAGCCAAGGGTTACGATTCGCTCCTCTCATCTTCAAGAATTGTAACCTTTGGCTAGCGAAGATGATCATTGATTTAAGAGGAGTAGTGCGGTCACCATATAGTTTGCATTGAGCCAAAATGACACAGTCCAAAACATGTCAAAAATCTTGTAATAGAGGAATTATTGGAAAACAAAGTACATAGTGCACATCTACAATATATAATTAAGCTACTGCATAAGTTTCATGGAATTCCAATCAATGGTTTAAGAGGGGATAGTAGGTGGTCACCATAAGGTTTGCATTGAACTAAAATGACAAAGTCCAAAACAAGTAAAAATCTGGAAAAAAGGAGTTATTGGAAAACAAAATGTATGGTGCACATGTAAAACATGTAATTAAGCTTCTGCATAAGTTTCATGGAATTCCAATCAGTGTTTAAAGAGGAGTAATGGATACCAGATGATCACCATATGATTTGTATTGAGCTAAAATAAGGAAGTCCAAAACATGTCAAAAATCTTGAAAAAAAATTATTGGAAAAGAAAATGCATAGTGCACATTTACAATATGTAATTAAGCTCCTGCATAAGTTTCATGAAATTCCAATGAGTGGTTTAGGAGGAGTAGTGGATACCAGGCGGTCACTATATGATTTGCATTGAGCTAAAATGACAAAGTCCAAAACATGTCAAAAATCTTGAAAAAAAATATTGGAAAACAAAATGCATAGTGCACATCCACAATATGTAATTAAAGTACTGCATAACTTTCATGAAATTCCAATTGATGGTTTAAGTGTAGTAGTGGATACCAGGTGGTCACCATATGATTTACATTGAGCTTAAATGACAAAGTTCAAAAAAATCTGTAAAAAAGAATTATTGGAAAACAAAATATTTGGTGCACATCTAAAATATGTAATAAAGCTCCGTCATAAGTTTCATGAAATTCTAATAAGCAGTTTAGTAGGAAAAGTGGATACCGGGTGGTCACCATATGGTTTACATTGAGCTAAAATGATAAAGTCCAAAACATGTAGAAAAATCTGAAACAAAAAAATATTATTATTGGAAAATAAAATGCATAATGCACATCTACAATATGTAATTAAGCTCCTGCATAAGTTTCATGGAATTCCAATCATTGGCTTAGGAGGAGTAGTGGATAGCAGCTTTTGGGTACAGAAAGACGGACGGATGGATGGACGGCGGAAGGACGGACACATGAACACTCTATACCTCCCGCAAAGCGGGGGTATAATAACTTCCTAGCAGCTTAACGACAAGTCTTAAAAGCTTAATAAGTTGAATGGGCAAAATAAACAAAAATACTTCCTTTAAACATTCATTAATTTTTGACATATTTTGTATACTGCATCTATAACTTAACAAACCTATATTACGGATTGTGTGCACGATATGGTAGTATCCTGAATCGTCCGTATACATTTCACAGGCATGTGACCTTTTGGATCCCAAACATGGCTGCATAAAGTTGGATTCACCATCACATCACATAACCTGTCTAAAGATACATATCAAGAAGTGTATATTCATCAATAGTCAACGTAATAGGCTTTTGAAAATATTCCTTCCCCTCTAAAATATATATGAAGAACAAAACTAAAAGCGTTGTTCATTGCCTGATTCTACCATCTTTATGTAGAGACTTTATTTCATGCGCATTTACTCCATATCCTTTCATTGTTTATGCGAGTTCTGGTATGTTTCTAAAAATGAAACTACATGGTTCAATATAAGAATACAACAATAGGCTCTCAAGAGCCTGTATGGCTCACCTGGACCATGGCTGACATAGATAAAAGGCATTTCCAATAGTAAAAACATAACACAAAATTTAGCAGAATACTTGTTTTCTAAAATTACAGTATTCTTGTTTGGTTTCCATGGCAACCGAAAGATCCACCATTCATTACAACCCATAACAGAACACCATTCAAAAAAATTTGGGCACGGGTTCCCCTTATAATCAAGGTAATACATATTGCTGAAATTAAAACATTCATGCAGACCAAAATTCAAATAAAAATTCAAAAATTTAGGCAGAGGTTCCCCTTAAAACCAATAGGGCCAATGTAATAACTATGTTCCAGATGGTGGCCATCTTGGATGAGGTACGGACCTGCCAGATACATTTTTTGGATGGGACCACCTATAGACCATTGTGGCTTAGTTTGGTTGTAATTGGTCTAGTAGTTTCTGAGAAGATCTTTGAATGTCTTTTCAATAGGGTCCAATGTTTAAACTATGTTCCCGCTGGAGGCCATCTTGGATGAGGTACGGACCTGCCAGATACCTTTTTTGGGATGGGACCATCAAAGGACCATCGTGGCTTAGTTTAGTTTTAAATGGACTAGTAGTTTCTGAGATCTTTGAATGTCTTTTCCATAGGATCCAATTTAAAAGCTATGTTCCCCGCTGGCAGCCATCTTGGAATTTGGATGAGGTAGAGACCTGCCGGATACCATTTTTAGAAGGGACCATCTAAAGATCATTGTGGCTTAGTTTAGTTTTAATTGGACTAGTAGTTTCTGAGAGGAAGATCTTTGAATGTATTTTTTATAGGGTCCAATGTAAAAACTATGTTCCCAATGGCGGCCATCTCGGATGAGGCACCGACCTGCTGGATCCTTTTTGTTGGAAGGGACCATCTAAGGACCAATGTGACTAAGTTTGGTTATAATTGGACTGGTAGTTTCTGAGATCTTTGAATGTCTTTCCCATAGGGTTCAACATTAAAACTATGTTCCCAATTGGCGGCCATCTTGGATCAGGTACGGACCTGCCGGATACCTTTTTTGGAAAGGACCATCTAAGGACCATTGAGACTAAGTTCAGTTATAATTTGATTGGTAGTTTCAGAGAAGATCTTTGAATGTCTTTTCCATAGGGTCCAATGTTAAAACTATGTTCCCTGCTGGCGGCCATCTTGGATAAAGCACGGACCTGCTGGATACCCATTTTGGAAGGACCATCTAAGGACAATTGTGACTGAGTTTGGTTATAATTGGACGGGCAGTTTCTGAGAAGAAGATCTTTGAATATCTTTTCCATATGGTCCAATGTTAAAACTATGTTCCCTGCTGGCGGCCATCTTGGATGAGGTACGGACCTGCCGGATATCTTTTTTGGAAGGGGCCATCTAAGGACCATTGTGACTGAGTTTGGTTAAAATTGGACGGGTAGTTTCTGAAAAGAAGATCTTTGAATGTCTTTTCCGTAGGGTCCAATGTTAAAACTATGTTCCCCGCTGGCGGCCATCTTGGATTAGGTACGGACATGCCGGATAAAAATTTTAAAGGGGACCACTCAAGGACTATTTTGAACAAGTTTGGTTCCAATTGGCCCAGTGGTTTCAGAGGAGAAGATCTTTGAATGAAAAGATTACGCCGGACGGACGGACATCGGACGCCAAGTGATGGCAAAAGCTCATCCTGGCATAGCCAGGTGAGCTAAAATAACAAACTGAACAAAGATCTGAAACATCAAATAACCCTTGGAACCTAAAAAGACCACCAAAATTACAAAACAACCGAACTTAACATAAGGAAATGACTTCATAATTTGTAGAAAAAAAAATCACGGATATAGATTTTACTTTTACAAAAAAAAAAACAAAAAAAAAACGATTTTCGGGCTAACTCAAAAATACTGGACGACTGAAAGTGGATCAGATGATGGAAAGTGTGGGTAGTTTCTTTAATGTGGACCTTTGATAAGTTGCATATGTACCTGTATTGGCATACGTACCGTCTCGTTTGCAAGAACAAGAACAAACATTGAAAATTGGATGCAACCTGAACTAATTCTACACAGTGAGGTTCTTCTTCAACACATATAGAAAAATTGTGATCTGTGTTAATAACCGTGGAGTTTATTCAAATAAATAAGTACCCACTGTTGTAAATATCATTATCTAATGATATGTCAAGTTTAATCCGGTTTTGACCAGTTAGATAAATTTCCTTTATTCAACGTATGTTGAATGAACAACACGGGCCAAAGTATAAAAACCATTGGTGAGATTAGGTGCACCGGTAGAGTAAGCATCTCCTGCTTCTTATAAGACACCCTCCGTTTTGAACGTGTCAGACTTGGTAGTAAAGTTTAATCCGGTAGAGGAAACAGCAATCTTCAGCTTTTTAAAGGAAAAGACATGTTTTCATCTGGGAAACAAATATCTCATAGCAGTCCACAAGATAGCGAGGTTGACCGTAAAACTTCTTCAGTGATGACACCAAGGTAACATACCCTTGTTTAAGTAGCACATTTGTAAGCAACCGAGCTCTATCAAGAAAGTCACCGTATCCACCTTAGACACACGACTGAGGGTATCACATAATACCTCACCACTGCGTGTGGCAGGGTGTAAAAAAGTATGGTTGCTGGTCAATATTCCAATAGAAAATTAAGTCTCACGAAATTAAACAATTTATTGGTATCAAATATTTAATGACATGTTTGCAAAAATGTAAAAAAATCTTCGACATTTTCATGAAAACAATTCCAAAGATGGAACTGGAATCGAAATTCCTAAAATGTTTTGAACATTTGTACACTTAATGCAATGATTCTTCATCAAATGAGACTAATCGATCCAAAAATGTAGGAGAATGTTTAAGTCGCAAGTAAAATGCTGTGGACAGACATACAAACAGAGACAAAAACATTATCCCCAAACTTACATTTAAAATTGCAGGGATAACAATTATTTAGCTAAACTAGCATTAATCAAAGATTTGTGTAAAGTGCTATATATATTTAGCTGTAAAGCTGGGTCTTATGATTTTATCTTGTAAATACTTTATGTTTGCAGCAAATCAATGAAGCTCAATTTGATTGATAAGCTGCACAGTAATACATGTATATCTGATCTGTGTATTATTTTTATGTCTTGGAATATGAAGTCTTGTATTTTGTGTACCAGTGTTGCATAAATAAGATTCAAACTACCAGAAACATTAATTACAAAAGTCCTTTTCAATTTCACTACACAAGAAAACATGTCTCCTATAAACACAACTGAACTTTGTTTACCTGTACCTAAATTTGACTGGTTCTTTATCCACTTGTTTTGATTTCATACGTGTGTTTCTGGTGCACTTCTGGCACACTCTATTCATCGTCTCTCATCTAATACATTAGAACTTTCCGGCACACTTCTGGCATACCATAGTTTATAATAAATCAAACAGATATTTATGGTACACTTCTGGCACACTCTTCTATGCGCCAGAAGTGCGCCAGAACTTTCCGGTTAAGATGGTTTTTAGTGCCGCAAGTGTGCCAGAACAGCACCACTAACGGTGCTGTTCTGCACACTTCTGGCAGTCTTCTGGTACACTGATCAGTGTGGCGCAAATTTGCAGCAAACCTGCCGCAAATTTGCTGCTAACTTTATATTTTTGTGAGGGTACACAAAGAAAACAAAAACATTTAGCCCAGTCCTTTAATTTCAGCTTCCGCTACATAGACAATGTACTTTCTCTTAATAATCCTAAATTTAAGAAGTATTTACATCAGATCTATCCCAATGAGCTTGAAATGAAAGAAACAACTAATACATATATTTCAACTTCGTACCTAGATCTTTTATTGTATATTGACGACGATGGACGTTTGAAATCTAAGCTATATGACAAGCTTGATGGTTTTAGTTTCCCAATTGTGAACTTTTCCTTTCTTAGCAGCCTACCTCTCCAGCCTATGAAGTGCACATTTCACAGTTGATTCGTTACTGCCGAGCGTGTAGTTTGTACAGTGATTTTTTTAACAGAGCAAAACACTGTCCCAAAAGCTGCTTAATCAGGGATTTATTCAACCTATGTTAATTTCATCCCTCAAGAAATTCTATGGCCGTCACAATAACATCATTGAAAGATATGAAGTGTCAGTATCCCATATGAAAGTGGACATTTTCAGCTAGATTCACGTCTTCAAAGATTTGACTACCGATTTTGCCATTTTCCTAGACTGATTCACTCACAATGTGATGGGTGCTGTTAACAAAGCAGGACATGCTTACCCTCCCGGAGCACCTGATGTCACTCTCAGTTTCACTGCTGTTCGAACTGTGAGTGCCTTTGTTTTGAATGTTGTGATTTCTATTTCTGTGCTTTGTATCTGTCTGACGTCATAGTTTTCTGTGTTCTCGTTTTGACCATGCCTTTGGACTTCGCTTTTTGTAAATTTTACTCCTTTGTTCCCTCGGTATTCTACTGTCGTTGTTTCTTCTAATAGATGTCTTTTTTATGTTAATTAGCAGTTTATAACAAAATAATATGATTCAAATTTCTCAACATTTAATCACAACAAATCCAGACAAATGCCAAATTAATGCATAAAGATAAACATTTGAACTAGGGAACCTGTTGTTTTGATGGCATCAATGAAATCCTTGAGATATACACTTCAGCAATTCATTGATCTTATACAATTTTGCTTAATCAAATGAGATATGATGTAAATTATATTTAATGTTTTATTAAATATCCAACCAAACAAAACAAAACAAGTAAATGCTAACAATTCAGATAATACAATTTCAAGTGTCTGGTAAAATGTTTAACTAGTCACTTTATTCATTTCGATCATGCCCATCAATCTCTCCAGACACAATTTTGCCTGTAAAAGAAGGAAAATATGATTTTTTTTAACTTATAGTAGTATAGAGACATTGCTAATCTGGCAAATTGTTTTAAGCAACAGTACACATAATGGAATACATCTTCTGTATTTTACACCGTCTGGTGTCACCACTGTACTATCAGGTTTTGTTTTATGATGTCGCGATCTCAAGAATATTCACGCAAAAGGAACAATTTTAGAACATGCATGAAATACCAGTTTTCTCGCAAACTAACCGAAAGTGCAGCAGCGACACCAATCGGGAAAAGCACTAAGGTGAATTCCATTCGGGTAGGCAAATAAATTGAGGTAAATAATCGGTTAAAGTGCTTCCAAAACGAGAGAATCAAAGTTTTTGTAACAGTGTAACCTAGCGCGTTGGCACCGTTTCAATTTTTTGGGTATATTCCTGTAATACTTTGAATGATGTATCACATGTTTGCTTTTTCATTTTCACATGCAGTAAAACCTATGCCTAGGATTATAATTGGACCAAAATAAATAATTAAAATAAGCTCAAAATGGAGCATTCTCGAATGCACACCGTATGTCACAATTACTAGATAAATAGTACTGCAAATAAGCAATACAGCACAAACTAGTGTCAAGGTAAAAGGAAATTTAGAATTCATTGTCTTTATATGAACGTAAAAGAAGGGTGATCAGTCAAATAAACTTAACCCAGTGATATTTTACTCTTAACCATAGTGATAGTTTACTCTACACATTAGTGTTTTAAATGCTACTTAAATTCTGCTAAACTGAGTCCTTGTCAGGCAAAACAATTTAAAAACGACTTCCTAGCAGCTTAACGACAAGTCTTAAAAGCTTAAAAAGTTGAATGGGCAAAATAAACACAAAACCTTACTTAAAACATTAATTAATTTTGACATATTTTGTATACTGCATCCAACTTAACAAACCTATATTTCGGGTTGTGTGCACGACATGGTAGTATCCTGAATCATCCGTTTCCATTTCACACAATTGAAGGCATGTGACCTCTTGGATCCCAAACTTGAAGTTTCTATAATGGCTGTATAAAGTTGGATTCACCTTTACATCACATAACCTGTCTAAAGATACAAATCAAGCGTATATTTATCAATTTCGTGTCAACCTAAATAGGCTTTTGAAAATATTCCTTCCCCTCTAAAATATATATGAAGAACAAAACTAAAAGCGTATTCTACCATCTTTATGTATAGACTTTATCCTATGTGCATTTACTCCATATCCTTTCATTGTTCATGTGAGTTCTGGAATGTTTCAATAAAGGGCTACGCTGAGCGCAGCATGATACGACCGCAGCATGTCGACCACTGAAATTTGAATAAGTGTAATACAAATGTGAATAAGGACACAGTTAAGAGTTTGACACAATAACAAGATGGACACAATAAGTAGCTAGACACAAAAAATTATCTCTTTTGATCCCTGAAAACTCCGAAACTGTAAGATTTAAGCAAAACTGTTGACATACTACTGACAGCATATATCAAGATGAATCCAAAGAAAAAAATCGCCATCAAAATCAGATTAAAAATAACGACTTAATTTATTTTCAATAAAGGGCTACGCCGAGCGCAGCATTGTACGACCGCAGCATGTCGTCCACTGAAATTTGAAAAAGTGTAATTTAAAGTGAGTATGGACATAGGAAAGAGCTTGACACAATAATTAGATGGACGCAATAATGAGATTGACCAAGTAATTAGCTGGACACAAACTAGGGAAAATAAAAATTAGCCCTTATGACTCCTTATGATTCCTCTTTGACCCTCTATAGCTCAGAAACGGTAAGAGCTACGCCCAATCCATTGACATGTTGCTGAAAGCTTATATCAAGAGGAATCAAAAGAAAAAAATCCCATCGAAATGCGATGAAAAATAAAAATTTAAGGTAATCTGTAAATTTACGATTTTGGCCCCCTTCGGCCCCTCATAGCTCGGAAAGGTAACAAGTTACCAAAAACCTGATGGTGCAGTGCTATATTAATTTTTCATTTAGAATCCATTGCAAAAAACTGCATCAAAATCGGACTAATAATAAAAAAATTAAAATTTTTGAAATTCGCCCCTTTTGGACCCCATTTATCTCATGAACGGTACATGCCACGTCAAATCCGTTGACATACTCCAGATAGGAAATTTCCTCAGGAACACACTGAAAGAAACCCCATCAAAATCTGATAAATAATAAATATTCTATAGCCAAATATGTGAAAACACCCAATCTTGCCCTTTTTGGCCCCTTTTCTAAAAACGGGAGGGACCAAAATAAGAAAAACGATACCCAGCCTTTCCTTTGTGCCAAAGAACACTGTGTCAAAATTTCATAAGGATTGATTGACTTAAACTTAAGTTATTAACCAAAAACAAAAGTGTCTACAGACGACAACGACGCCATACGACGACAACGACGACGACGACAGCGCCATACCATTATACGACCACAAATTTTTTGCGGTCGTATAAAAAATGAAACTACATGGTTTAATATTACAATACAAAAAACAAACTGAACAAAGATCTGTCATATCAAATAACCCTTGGCACCTAAAAAGACCACCAAAATAACAAAACAAGCGAACTTTACATAAGGAAAAGACTTCATAATTTCGAAAAAAAAATCACAGATATAGATTTTACTATTATCAAAAGATCGATTTTCAGGCTAACACAAAAGTACTGGACGACTGAATGTGGATCAGATGATGGAAAGTGTGGGTAGTTTCTTTACTGTGGGTCTTTGATAAGTTGCATATGTACCTGTATTGGCATACGTACCGAGTTTGCAAGAACAAGAACAAACATTGAAAATTGGATGCATCCTGAGCTACACAGTGAGGTTCATTTCTTCAACACATATAGAAAAATTGTGATCTGTGTTTAAAACCGTCGGAGTTTAAAAATAGTCGGAGTTTCAAATAAATAAGTACCCACTGTTGTAAATATCAATATGAGGTGAAAAGACTCAAAATAGACAAGGAAGGGATATGGAGTAAATGCATACGATACAAAGTTTTAACACTACATCGGCAAACGAATACCGAAGCAAGAATGAGGAAAGGGGAAATTCCAAAATCATAAATCCAAAATCACGGCAATTCAAAGAAACACGAATTGAGACAGTATGATAAATGACACAACAAACAAACAACTAGAGGCTCAGACATTGAGCCTGTATCGCTCACCTGACAAAATGCTGAACAGCAGGGTTTTAATGTTCTGCATGGTGGCCATGTTTTTATGTGAATTTCCCATAGGGCCAAAATAAACTATGTTCTGTGCTGGCGGCCATGTTGTTTATTGGATCGGAACGAAATAAGCAATCTTTTTTTAGGACCTTTAGTACATCATTCCTCTAAAGTTTGGTTGAAATTGCTTCAGCGGTTTCAGATGAGAATAAGAAAATAAGAATTTTCTCACAGAGTCCAATGTTAAACTATGTTTTATGCTGGCAGGCATCTTTTTTATTGGATCAGAAAGAAATAAGCAATCTTTGTTTAGGACCTTCAGTTCATCATTCCTGTAAAGTTTGGTTGAATTTGCATCAGCCGTTTCAGAGGAGAAGAAGAGAATGTGAATTTTCAAATAGGGTCCAATGTTAAACCTAAGTTCTGCGCTGGCAGCCATGTTTTTTATCGGATAAGAACCAAATGAACAATCTTTGTAAAGGACCTTCGTTGAATATGCTTCAGTGGTTTCAGAGGAGAAGATGAAAATGTGAATTTCCCATATAGGGCCAATGTTAAACTATCTTCCGTGCTGACGGCCATTTTTTTATTGGATCAGAAGTAAATGAACAATCTTTCTTAAGGACCTTTATTACATCATTCCTATAAAATTTAGTTTGAATTTGCTTCAGCGGTTTGTGAAGAGAAGAAGAAAATGTGAATTTACCCATAGGGTGCAATGTTAAACCCAAGTTCCGCGCTGGCGGCCATGTTTTTTATCGGATCGGAACGAAATGAGCAATCTCTGTTAAGGCCCTTTAGTACATCATTCCTGTAAAGTTTGGTTGAATTTGCTTCAGTGGTTTCAGAGGAGAAGAAGAAAATGTGAATTTTCCCATAGGGTCCAATGTTAAACCTAAG
>MJUU01019746.1:56479-73753 GCA_002080025.1 Modiolus philippinarum
GAATTTGCTTCAGTGGTTTCAGAGGAGAAGATGAAAATATGAATTTCCCATAGGGCCAATGTTAAACTATTTTCCGTGCTGGCGGCCATGTTTTTTTTTCTGATCGGAACAAAATGAGCAATCTTTGTTTAGGACCTTTAGAACATCATTCCTGTAAAGTTTGGTTGCATTGTTTCAGTGGTTTCAGAGGAGAAGAAGAAAATGTGAATTTTCCCATAGGGTCCAATGTTAAACCTAAGTTTGGCGCTGGCGGCCATGTTTTTTTATCGGATCGAAACGAAATGAGCAATCTTTGTAAAGGACCTTTATTACATCATTCCTGTAAAGTTTGGTTGAATTTGCTTCAGTGGTTTCAGAGGAGAAGAAGAAAATGTGAATTTTCCCATAGGGTCCAAATTGAATGTTAAACCTAAGTTCTGCTCTGGCGGCCATGTTTTTATTAGATCGGAACGAAATGAGTAATCTTTGTAAAGGACCTTCCATATATCATTCCTGTACAGTTTGGTTGAATTTGCCTCAGTGGTTTCAGAGAAGAAGATGAAAATATGAATTTCCCATAGGGCCAATGTTAAACTATTTTCCGTGCTGGCGGCCATGTTTTTTTCTGATCGGAACAAAATGAGCAGTCTTTGTTTAGGACCTTTAGAACATCATTCCTATAAAGTTTGGTTGCATTTGCTTCAGTGGTTTCAGAGGAGAAGAAGAAAATGTGAATTTTCCCATGGGTCCAATGTTAAACCTAAGTTCCGCGCTGGCGGCCATGTTTTTTATCGGATCGGAACCAAATGAGCAATCTTTGTAAAGGACCTTTAGTACATCATTCTTGTAAAGTTGAATTTGCATTGGTGGTTTCAGAGGAGAAGATGAAAATGTGAAAAGTTAACGGACAGACGACGGACGACGGACGGATGACGTACGCCAAGTGATGGCAATAGCTCACCCTGACCCTTTGGGTCAGGTGAGCTAAAAATGAACAAATGCGCCACGTGTTTAGTAATATGGTAAAACCGGGCAATGGAACAACGTTTTTATTGTTGTTCTTCATCTTAAAATCACCATCAGACCTTTCTCATATATCATAGTAAGTTCAAAACGGTCCCTAGCATCGGATGAGCAGATCATTGCAAAATGTCGAACAACACTACACCCATGTTCGTTTTCACTCATTGATGCCGAATTGTCAACAAACATAAAATTAATTGGCAAAGCACTCCTACCTGACAAAAAGACTCGTAGAAGACAATCACGACATATTAACAACATATTGAGATTTGCAATAAAACTTGGCATAATAAAATATTGAGATGTGGACACAATATTCAGAAAGGTCAGAATTACGTTTGTAATTTACAAAAAGTAAAAGGCACTGGATACGGTTACACAGATATGTAACAATAACGGAAAATTATTGTTACACAAAAAATTAACATTCGAAGTACACTGCCGGACACAGAACTGGTATTTCCTGTGTGTAACAATAAATGTCCATGTTATTGTTACATATTATTGTTACACAAACAATTTCGCTTATTCCAGAATAAAGGTATGGAATTTGAAATTAGAAATGGATATTCTCAAATATAAATTGTTGTAAAATACTTTTTATTTTAATATTCCAATCAGCAAACGGTGTTGTAATACAATCATTTATTTTCTACAGCATTCGCTGCAAAACCAAATAGCGAAATTTCGGTGCAGCTTTTTAAGACGGCACATTTTTGATGTTGCCATTCCAGACACCCGTCGCAAATAATGGATGGAGAGGCGGGCACATCTGTGTTGCACACCTGACATATCCATTCTGCATGTTCCTTTTTTTCAGCAATTGTTTCTTTTGATGTGACCCACGCACTGCTGAATACAACACATATTTTATGGGTCACACACGAATCAATAAATATACTTAGACATAGATGAACTTTGGTTATGTCGAGCGCTTTCAGATTTCGAAGCAAAGTTTCGACCCCATGAATGCGCAGTTATAACGCAACATACTGAAGATGATTCTACGACTATTTATTGCCTCATCTAGCATTCTCTTTGAACTTCGTCTATACATTTGGGCGAAATTGGTCTGTTGAATTTTTTCCAGCATTTCTTCAAAGTCGGAGAAAGAAATCCCCAACGCAGAAATCACAAACACTTTCAACAAGTCCTCAATCACGAATGCCAATCCGATCAGAAAATAAGCCGATGAACATTCATGGATTCATTTTACAGTATGTTGTATACAGTTGATATGCCTACAAGGAAGAACTACTATTTAGGGGGTATATAGGAATCACCCTGTCTGTCTGTCTGTTCGTCTGTTCGTCCGTCCATCTGTGTCACACTTCTTGCAAGTGCATCTCTTCTTAAACCACTTGAGGGATTTTGATTCGGGGATCAATGATAGGGGGTGTATCTGACTGCCATTCGGCGACAACTCTTGCTTTATTTGAGTTTTAATATAACAGGGACTATACATTACATTTTTGAACATATTTGGTTTTATTACAAAATTTAACAAATCTTACGGTTTATTATTGGTTAAATTCTCAACAGTACCCTTAGATGCGAAATTGTTATTCTGTGTAACAATAATGTGTAACAATAATTCTAATATTATTGTAACACAAAGAAAATATCGTTCCCGTATCCGATAATGTACTCTGAATATTAAGCTTTTGTGTAACAATAATTTCCCGTTATTGTTTCATATCTGTGTAACCGTATCCAGTGCCAAAGTAAAATGGCAAGAGTTTATCTATATGGAATATTCTCTCAAGAACAAGAACACCATAACTAAAATATAGAAAGCAAAGTCAGGATAAGTGGTATTAAACTTTCTGAAACTTTTCCAAAAACTAAAGTATACACCTGCAATATATTTAGAGACATTCTGCGAAGTTTCAATAATAAGTATTAAAAATGTAGATATTAGAGTCCCCTTTTGTAAACAATGTTTAGAACTAAATTCCAGAAAAATGATTGATTAAAAATATCTACACATAAGTATCCTTTGAAATGATTTCAATGATATGTGTCAAAAGTAAGTGAGACTCGAACCATAAGTCTAAAAAGAATATTTCAAAGACAATGGCAACATCGGAAACACAAGGATACAAAGACAACAAAGAAAAAAAAGAAACACACATACATTGGATGAACAACACGGGCCCATATAAAAACCATTAGTGAGATTAGGTGGAGTAAGCATCTCCTGCTTCTTATAAGACACCCACCGTTATGAATGTGTCAAACCTGGTAGTAAAGTTAAATCCGGTAGAGGAAACAGCAATCTTCAGCTTTTTAAAGGAAAAGACATGTTTTCACCTGGGAAACAAATATCTCATAGCAGTCCACAAGATAGTGAGGTTGACCGTACAACTTCTTCAGTGATGACTTCAAGGTAACATACCCTTGTTTAAGTAGCACATCTGTAAGCAGCCGAGCTCTATCAAGGAAGTCACCGTATCGACCTTAGACTCCCGAGTAGCGAATGAGTTGGGAGAAGTAAACTCCATATGCCAGAGCTGTAGTAATGTTGTCACATAGAAAAAATTTTGACTATTGGAAGAGTGAAGTCATCGCGTCTGTCATAAAGCTTAGTTTGTAGTCTTCCTCAGTTGTCAGTTTGAAGATAGAGGTCAAGAAATGAGGCCGATGTGGAAATGCCGGTAGTATACTTAAGCTCGAGGTCTTTTGGATTTATCATTTGAAGAAAATCACCAAAGGGAGGGCTGTTTAGTGACAAACTATCCATATAACCGAAGCTAAAAAAACATAGGTATACTTTTATAATGGTCGTCCGCCCAACAATCGCCATACTATAACCCAGATATGATCTCTTTGGGACACGGCTAAATATCAATATCCCTCTGTTTTACTGAGACATGCTTAAATGAAACAATTGATAATGTATGAATAGCTCTGGATGATTTTTATGCCCGTTACAGGTGTGATCGTATTGGTAGACGAGGTGGCGGAGTAGCGGCATATGTAAAAAAGAATATTTTTGCACCAGCAGACACGACTTGGAAGAAAATGTTTGGATTGAAACCAAAACTAAGAATAATCGCGATCTGTGTTGATTGGAACTTTCTATCATCCACCTGATTCTCGTGATTATATTTTAGATCGTTTAGAACATTCTATTGATTTAGCATTTGACACACGTAGATTTAATTCTTCTTTTACGGGATTTTAATGATGACCAGTTGTCATGCAAGTTCATCAAAGTTCTATAATGGAAAACAATGTCACGATAGAGTCTAACCAATTTGTGAATGGACCGACCCATTTTACAAAACATTCAAGATACCAACCACCACCCTCCATTAATTCTAAATGACGAAGTAATAAGAAAATGTAAATACTCATAAACATCTTGGCCTAATTTTTTCTAACGATTGGAGCTGGAATGAGCAAATTGAAGAAGTAATCTCTAAAGCTAATCTTACATTGGACCTTCTCCGTAAACTCAAATTTAAACTTGATAGGCAGTCATTAGAAAAAACTTAGCTTAGCTATATACGATCAATCTTGGACTATGGTGACGTGATATGGGATAACTGTTCTCAGATCGTGAAAGACATACCAGTATTGGAGAATATTAACCATTATCTTCTCGTATTGTCACTAGGGCAACAAAGTTGGTTAGCATTCGCCTATTCCTACATGAATGTGGTTGGGAATCTCTGCATAATTGTCGCCAAAAGCACAAAATGTTACTATTTCAAATAAATGGTCAATAAAGAAACTCCGTCCTATCTCAGTGACTTTGTACCAACAAGTTTTCAAGATTATCATCAACATCGGACGCGAAATGCGAATCGCGTCATTCCTGTACGTTCTTGCACAATTTTTCATTATAATAGTTTTATCCCTTCATCCATTAGACAAGAAATCTGCGTCTTCAATAAAATCCTATTTTACAAAAGACTCCAATCCAACGCATTACTATATTGGCAGTAGAACGGGCCAGATTATCCACACTAGAATCCGAACTGAATGTAGCTCTCTAAGAGAGCATTTGTTTTAAAAATTTGGAACCTGATCCATGCTTCTAATCATGGCATCAAGTTGAATAATTTTCGAAACACTATTCAATATAATGTCATATTTATCTTAGGCTTAGAAATGAACTTTTTATTGGTTTGGCTTGCCCCATTGATATTAATTATTTTCTATTTAGAAATCCCAATTTATCAATAGAAAATAATTGTAATAATTTCCTGGCTGTGCAAAAATTAATCCTCAAAAGCAAAAGGTTTACAGATTGGACTGTTGCTCCAAAGTAAAGATAAAAATAAAGTGTATGTAGATTTTAATATATATTCATTACTCTATGAAAAGGTCACCATCTCAATTAAACTTGTTCAAATGTATGTTTGAATATCTTCGTATGTATTTTAATGTTTGTATTCATCTTGTGCGCAAATAATATTGTATATCTTATTTAGTATATAAGAGCGGAATTTGTATCAGAGGTTACCACTTGTTTTCCAATCCTTATTTTGTTGTACTTGTTATCCATATATGTTTTTTCTTAAAAATATTGTTTACACTAAATATCAATAAACCTAGCTCTAAATTGTTTTCAAGTGAATTTCTAGTTAAAAAACTGCAATGAAAACTCTCAACTTGAGTATCTACTATTTCCATCTTTGAAAGTCAGTAAACATGAATTGCTAAAATAATAATAAAAACGAAATTACTCGAAAGCAATAACAAACCATGTACTGTATAAGTTAGTAATTACAAAGCTAAAAACCATCAGTTGCAAAATCACCAATGGAGACCCAAATATTAAACTGAGCTCATACATTGTAGGAATTGGTAGACAAGCTAAAGAACTGACTTCTGTGTGCGTGACTTTGTTTATTCATTTGAATTTTACCTCAAAGTTTCCTTAAATGGAAAGACACCAGTCATTCAAAAGGTCAGCTGGCAAAGTCTGATCTGATGATTTGGCGGTCGATCTCATAAATATTTGACTCACCTCGAGACTACAGTCTTGCAAATGCTTGAAGTTGTTTCGGTGTGTTTTCGGGAAAGACTTTCATGTCATAAGAAAGTGAAAGTATCAACTGTTATCGACTCAATCAAAAACCCTGATATTCAAAAGAAACTGATTTTAAGATTCTAAATAAGTCGTTTCACAAAATTTTTTTTCTCTTTTTCTTTTTAAATAGAGAATTCATTAACAATCTTGAAAACTATTTGGTAAGTGAGAACCGAAATGTAAGTAAAAATAAGAATAGTCCTTAGACAATGGCAAGATCGGAAACACAAATTAACAAAGTCATCACATACGTACAGCACGGAAAGAAAATAGGGACATGTATACAGATGAACATCACGGACTCATTTAGAAACCATGGGTTAGATCAGATGCATCTGTTAACACTGTTAAGTAAACATCTCCTGTTTCCTATAAGACACCTGCCGTGTTGAACATGTCAATCATTTCAACATATTTCCTTATTTCGTTGACAACAAATGATGGAACATATTTTGCCACATGTTTGGTCGAATGTTATGATACTTACCATCCTAATTCTATGAAATGCACGGTTTACAGGTGAGCCACGACAAACCTTAGTAAATATGATTTTATTTAAAAAGTACATGCTACCTCAAATACATGTCCAAGCAATAAGCGACATCAACAAAGTACCTGTGCACGAGTTTAGAATTGTCTGTTACATGTTTTCATAATAACTTAGTTACTGGTTAGTATTTTTTCTGCTAAAACTAAATTACCTTGACCATTAAACTTTATGTAATTCCACACTAACCATAATTTGTGTATAAGGTATGTTTGACTATGGGATGTCTGCAAAGCGTCTAAAGTTTCTGTAAACATCTAAAAGACAAAAAAGACAGATTTTCTTCATTCGCTTTTTCACTTGACAAAAAAATTTGAATCGGCCACCTGCCTATTCAATAACCTATTTTAGCAATCTTAACTGACTATACAGATAACAATTAACTGATGTCGAAATAATGATAATATATAATTGACTGCAATTTGCTAAACAGCAGTAAATACCAAAATGACAAGTCCTCGCCATCAAAGTAATCTAAGTGATCTGAAATTAAATATCAAAAACTCGTAGATACTGGGAAAAAATGCACAATAAAGGGTACTCATCATCTATAACTTCGGTATTTAGTTACTTATAAAAGACATTCGCTTTGTTTGGCGTACTTTATCTATCCAGCTTCACGACTTTGCGTTTACGTATTGAGTGCAGTTACATCTTAACTCTATTCCAAGTCACTCAAAAAAGTTGAATAAATTGTAGACAGAAAGTAACTCTGACAGATAAAAATCAACACCATACGTACGAAATTCACAGACTCTTAATTGTAGTAGACGGGAAAACAAATGCCTCTCGGTACTGGTATTACGTTTAAGGCAAACAAAATTAACAAAAATTTATTTTGAAATTCTGGAAAAAAATCCATGTTAACATTAGCTTGATGTGAGTTTTTATTGCTAAAACTACATTACCGTGGTGTTTTAATGCGCGTAATTTTCCACCAATTCTGTAAACTCGGTTTATCGACCGGTAGTCTCGGTTTGCTTTTAAAAGCTGAATGTCAATTGGGGTTTCCGAAAATAAATACATCTTATGAGTTTTATTGATTAATTCAGTATTTCCACTACAATAGAATCTTGGCTCGGAAAAATTGGCCTCTGTTTTCATGGTGTCCGTCCATCCGTCCGTTTGTCCGTCCGTCTTTCTGTACCAAAGAGCTGGTATCCACTACTGCTCCCAAACCACTGATTGGAATTTCATGAAACTTATGCGGAAGCTTAATTACATATTGTAGATGTGCACTATGCATTTTGTGAATCAATAATTCATTTTTTTCGAGATTTTGGACATGATTTGGACTTCGTCATTTTAGCTCAATGTAAACCATATGGTGACCACCTGGTATCCACTACTTCTCCTAAACCACTGATAGGAATTTCATGAAACTTATGCAGGAGCTTAATAACATTTTGTAGATGTGCACTATGCATTTAGTTCATCATTCTAATATGAAGCTCTTCTTTCGTTTTGGAAACAAAGCTATGTTCTAATTCAAACAATATTTTTTAGCACATGCGTATTTTTTTACAAAGGGACATCTCTTACAAAAATATAAGGCTTCTGGCACACTATTGCGGCAAGTCTGCCGGGAGTGCGTTTTTTGTATGCAAATTAGTTTCCGGCACAATGTTTCTAACACAAGCGGCACAGTTCCGGTACACTTGTGGTACAGTTGCGGCACACTTGCGGTGCAGTTCTGACACACTTTCGGTACAGTTCCGGCACACTTGGGGTATAGTTCTGGTGTAAGCGTACTTACTTTCCGGCGTGCAGAATTTCCGGTTATATAATCAACCTATTGTATTTCTACCTTGATGTCTATTCCGTCATGGTCAGTACTGCATTGTGATTCGTCAATTAGATGTTGTGGATATTCTACCCTAGTGCATTTTATCCAAAAGGAAGGAATACACTGCCGGAATGAATCCACTGTTACACTGGCACACTTGTGGTGAAGTTCTCGCACACTTGTGGTGTAGTTCTGGCACAGCTCTAGCTCACTTGTGTTACAGTTCTGGTACACTTGTGTCACAATACTGGCAGTTGAGGAAAATTTCATGTTTGTATCATATATCATTGTTGAGAAAACCTTGACTAAATACTGAGAAAGTACTGATATGCAGGATGGGAGGTGGGCTAATTTCATGGACTTTGTCGTAAATTGAAAACCTAACCAAATGCAAATTTTCAGAAAACTTGCAATAAAAATGCTGTCAAATTATGAGAATAAAAAACTCTTGAAGGAATACTTTTTTGCAAAACCACGAAATTGGATAACCAGCAATGAAAGTACCTTAACAGTTATTACTATATATACAAGGAAATAATCCTAAACAAAGTAGTTTTATACAGATGATTGGACAGGCGGACATAGGTAAAACTGTATATCCCCTCTAATTTTTATGTAATCTTATAATTGAAATATGACTTTTTTCAATGAGACATTACAAGACAGTGTGTTTTCTTAGTAGAATTCTAGAAAAAAATTACTGATCAAATCTTTGAAGTTTCAGAAAAATTAGCCAAAAATGGAATTATTGGAATTATTGGAAAACAAAATACATAGTGCACATTTACAATTTGTAATTAAGATCCTGCATAAGTTTCCCACGTAGTGGCGGGGTATAAAAAGTACGGAATGCGCAATTAAAACAAAGTTGCATAAGTTCAAATGCAACAAATGATTGTACGTGGAATGACTAATAGGGATAACAATATATTGGTGTCAGTACTTCTATTACATTTAACACAATATACCTGAAAGTCATTTTTCCAACCTCTGCTAGTCATTTTCTCTGCTTTATTATGTTCAACAAAGTGGCAGTCTATGTCATGACTACTTGGAAATCGCCTTCCACAAGCAGAGCACTGTATACCTGAGTAAAGTTTATCTATGAAGTCTTGGTGCCTCCTGAAACAGGTCTATGTGTTTAATAACTACTTTCATAATAATTTCTATTGCACAATGTGATTTTCAATTGATTCTTTTAGAATCTTTGCTTAATATATCACTTATTTTGATATTAATGTTAGACAAACTTGTTAGATCTTCAATATTTAGTTGTTGCAACATCTGTTCTATAACAAAGCAGTAAATGTATTATCACACCAGACATGGACATTAATATGCTTAATAACAAAATAGAAATATAAAATTATGAAGAAATATGAGTTTGATACAAAAATATATTACAAACGAGATTATATCTGAGGAGAGCAAGGAAACAATCGCCAATGCAACATGAAAAAAAACTTAATATATATAACTTACACTTTCGAAGGTCTAATGTGCAGCAGTGTTGTATCTTCAACCTGCAAATATCAATATGACAATAATTTATCTTGAACAAGTAACTTCATATATCAAACAATTTTACAAAATGCTTGATGACACACAATGAAATCAACGTCCATACCTATAACTAATTTGGTATGTTTTTTTAATTGTTAAAATACTCTATTTTGTAGAAGATCATACTGATTGACTGATTAATTCCAATCTAATGCTACTCAGCAAAATTTGCATATTTCATATACTAGTATGTAACGTTATACACTCAGCCTTGAGTATGGGTTAAATATAAGACATGCTAGTAGGGCCTATATATATATATATATATATATATATATATATAATGTGACATTTTATTTTCAACTGTGATTATTGTACCAGTAGAGACATTTGATTTCTTAATTATATAAGAAAACTGCATTTCCAAGCCTTTATTTTATATATATATATATATATATATATACATATATATAACGTCTAAAAACAGCGACAAACTTGGAAATCTTATTTAATCCTCAGGATAAGCATTGAAATATGCTTATACAGGTCTTGAAAAATAAATTATATGCGTCTGAAGTCAAAGCCCAACTGAGTTAAAGTCTTAGGATGTAATATTATCGAGAACATCTTTCCACTGAGGAATTTGACCACTACAATTTGAGTGACACGCAACACTTCATTTGAATTTCACTGTTGCATATACGGCCCTATTTCGATGAATTTACATCTCGTCAGTGCATACGGGGCATTGACAAAATGCCAAAGTTACATATCCTCTCCTCTCCTCGGTTATAAAATAAAATACGACACGTAATATTTTTGTGAATGACCCAAGCTGCAGTAATGTATTTTAGATGTAAAAGTCAATAAATCAATGAAATATTGTCAATCCGAAAAAAGCTAAACTTTGAGTAAAGGATATATATATATCGGCTGCTCTTCGAATGCTTAATCAATTTACACTTAACCTTCATCTTCTCTAGTTATGGATATAATAGACGACAAAATATGAAAATTTGAAAATTCCATGAAAAAGGGCAACAACTCCTACAAAGATTTTTGGATTTTCTTAAAAAATTTCAGGTTGGGTAGATCTTGATATGCTGAACCTTTTTGCAATTTACACTTGACCTTTATCTGTTGCATAAAAAAAATATATTAAAATTTAGAAAATTTCACGGAAAAAGGGCAATAACTCCAACACTAGTTTTTGGATTTTCTTTAAAATTGCAAAGCGGGTAGATCTTAACATGCTGATTATTTTCACTCCCAATCAGATTTTTGATATCTGTAATTGTTTTCGAGTTATTTGCAAAAAATGCAATTTACCCCTTTGTTCTTATTTTTAGTAACAGCAGCCATGTTGCTTGGTTTTCGGACTAATCGAACACAATTTTGAAACTGTTTACCCTGGTGATGATTCATGTCAAGTTTGGTAACAATTGGCCCAGTGGCTTCTGAGGAGAAGATTTTAAATTGATGACAAAAAGTCTCAAATTTCTTAAATTTGACCAATAAAGGGCAAAAACTCGTATATGGGTAGTCAGATTTTCTTCAAAATTTCAAGGTGGGTAGATATTGATATGCTGAACATTTTTGCAATTTAAAGTTGACCTCTATCTGTTATAGTTTTTGCGATAGAAAGATTAAGAATATCAAAATTTTGAAATTTTCACGGAAAAGGGGCAATAACTCCAAGAGCGGGTTTCAGATTTTCTTCAAAATTGCAGGGCAGGTAGATCTTGTCATGTTGATCACTTTTACTCCATGTCAGATTTTTGATATCTGTAATGGTTTTTGAGTTATTTGCCAAAAACAGCAATTTACCCCTATGTGCTATTTTTAGTAACGGCAGCCATGTTGTTTGGTCCTCGGACTAATCGAACACAATTTTGAATCTATATACCCTGGTGATGATTCAGGTCAAGTTTGGTAACAATCGGCCGAGTGGCTTCTGAGGAGAAGATTTTTTAAATTGATGACAAAAAGTATCAAATTTCTTAAATTTGACCAATAAAGGACAAAAACTCTTATATGGGTAGTCAGATTTTCTTCAGAATTTCAAGGTGGGTAGATCTTGATATGCTGAACATTTTTGCAATTTAAAGTTGACCTCTATCTGTTATAGCTTTTGCGATAAAAAATTAAGAATATCAAAATTTTGAAATTTTCACGGAAAAGGGGCAATAACTCCAAGACGGGTTTTCAGATTTTCTTCAAAATTCCAGGGCAGGTAGATCTTGTCATGTTGATCACTTTTACTCCATGTCAGATTTTTGATATCTGTAATGGTTTTTGAGTTATTTGCCAAAAACAGCAATTTACCCCTATGTGCTATTTTTAGTAACGGCAGCCATGCTGTTTGGTCCTCGGACTAATCGAACATAATTTTGAATCTAGATACCCTGGTGATGATTCAGGCCAAGTTTGGTTAAAATTGGCCATGCAGTTTCAGAGGAGAAGATTTTTGAAAAAGTTTACGACGGACGGACGGACGGACGCCGACGGATGCCAAGTGATGGCAATAGCTGACATGGCCTTTTAGGCCAGGTGAGCTAATAACAGGAAACACCAACAATTACTGAACATCACAGTCGAGGGTCACAATCCAAAAAAGAATTGTTCATAAAAAACACAAATGAAAAACAGAATCAAACGTAAATTAAGGGCTACGCTGAGCGCAGCATGATACGACAGCAGCATGTCGACCACTGAAATTTGAAGAAGTGTTACTAGTTAGAAGTGAATGTGGACACAGTAATGAACTTGACACAATACTTAGATGGACACAATAAAGAGCTTGAAGAATCAATTACCTGGACACAAAGAAGGGAAAATAAAAATTGATCCCTTAATAATTGGAAACAGTAAGAGCTAAGCAAAATCTGGTGACTACCAACTAAATCTTACATTAAAAGAAATCCCAGGAAAAAACCATTTGAAATCTGATAAAAAACAAATTTTATTTGAAAAAATGCAATTTAGGCAGTGTTCGGCCCCCTTGACTCCTTATAGCTCGGAAACGGAAAGAGCTATACTAAATTGGTTGTAATACTACTAAAAGATTACAACAAAGGAAATCCAAAGAAAAAATTTCCATCTTAATCTGATGAAAAATAAAGATTTTACATATTTTGAAAAATTGCATTTTCAGCCCCTTTGACCCCTTTTAGCTCGGAAACGGTAAGAGCTATGCCAAATCTGTTGGCATACTACTGAAAACTTAAAAAGAGAGGAATCCAAAAAAAAAAAAATCCGTTGAAATTTCAGGTAATCTGCTTGTTTGCAATTTTGGCCCTGTTTGGCCCCTCATAGCTCACAAAGGAAACAAGTAATCAAAAATCTGAAAAAACAGCTCTATATTAATTTTTCATAAGGAATCCATTGCAAAAATCTGCATTAAAATCGGACTAAAAATTAAATTTTGAAATTCTCCCCTTTTGGGCCCTTTATCTCATGAACAGTACATGCCATGTGAAATCCGTTTGCATGCTACAGATTGGAAATTTCCTAAGGAGCACGCTGAAAGAAACCCCTTCAAAATCCAATAAATAATAAAGATTCTACAGCAACATATGTGAAAACATCCAATTTAACTTTTAATTTTAGGCCCCTTTTTTAAAAACGGGTGGGCCACAATGACCAAAACTTATCCAAGACTTCCTTTTGTGCAAAGGAACATTGTGATAAAATTTCATTAGGACTGACCAACAGGAACTAAAGTTTTTGAGAAAAAAAAACAAAAGCGTCTACAGACGACGACGACAGCACTATACCATTATACGACCGCAAAAATTTTTGCGGTCGTATAAAAACGATAGCGACAGCCGGATTTGGTACCGGTACTAGTAAACACAGCGGATTGGTTATTGATATCCAAACCCTCCTTTCTTTATCTCGTTTCTCTCTATATTATAATAGGCTTACGAATAAAACCCAATACAGTTAGACTACTAACTACAAGACCACTATCTTGAAAAGAAAAGGAGGAGACAAAACGTTATAAGCGAGCCTAGTCATTATATGGAAGAAAAATCAAATTCAAAACTTCGCGAAGGGTTTGGTAAAGATCCAATATTTCAATAAAACATCGAAGTATGAACAAGATGCAAGTATACATGTGAAATCTTCATCTCATTAGAACTCAAAGGTATTTTCTCTTACTTTATTTCTATCTTTGTTCAAATTGGATGGTGATGCTTCATTTTCAATTGTTGCAACTGCATTTTTCTGTAGTGTAGAATCTAGATCTAAAATATGAATAAATCTTATTTGGAAACAAAATTAAGCGCAATTAAGAATGGCATATTATATTTTTCTGTATAATAACTTGCGACAATATATCCTTTTAAGATATACCGTCAGTATTCAGCCCTTTAGAATTAGCAATTTATGCCCTTTTTGGTGCTTTCTGATTTTGTTTTACTTATTGAAAGCATTTTTGTTCCCGTCGAAACATCTCAATAATATTTCGGTTACATAACAAGAAAAGGACACAAAAGTATTACTTTCACACGCAATTTGCAAGAACACAAACGTATTGATGCAAATATTTCAGAATGAATAAAAAAAAAAAACAAGTTGCAAAATAAACGGTTAATTTTGTTATGCTGTACACGTGTTACAAACAAGGAACAGCTTTATAACCAAATAATGAGAAGCAAAATAACCCCTGTCAGAGTCTCATGAATAATTCATGAATATGCATGTGAACATTTCATGAACTGTTCATGAACAGATTTCATGAATAGTTCATAATTTATTCATGAACATTCAATGAACAATTCATGAACTGAAAATCGACATGAATGTTCATGACTTTTAATTGTTCATGAACAATTCATGAAGAGAAAAGTTCATGAACAAAAAAGATCATGAACTTTTTTCTTCATGAATAGTTCATGAACATTGCAGTTCATGAACTTTCATGTTGATTTTCAGTTCATGAATTGTTCATTGAATGTTCATGAATAAATTATGAACTATTCATGAAATATATATATATGATGAATCCTTCAGTATATTCATGAACATTCATATCGATTTCCAATTTATGAATACACAATGATTAGTCCTTGGAGGGCAGATTTTCCATAAGGTTTTGGATGCTCTTCATACTAATGTCTTCGCTAATGGATCCTGGAATGCATTCCAACATCTTTGACAGGCTTTACTCTGACTTTTTAACTACACATATTTAATATGCATTCACCTCATTATATATTGAAGAATCTATTATATCCAATAAAATGCTTCACTACATTTAAATAATTTTTTTAAAAAGGGAGATAATTATCATGTAAAGTATATGGTGGAATACTTTTGCAAAATAAAATTGTTCTTTCATGAAAAACTAGATAAGTTGCCAGCTCTAGGGTAATCAGATCTTCTGAATTGATTGGTATGGTTAGAAAAGATGTCAAATTCACCATTTATGTCATAAAATTTATTAATAGATTTTTGAATTCAGTTTTTTGTTTGTCCGTTGTCTGCATTTGTGTTAAGTTTATCTAAGATCCAGTTTATAAAATTCTTGAATTATTCAAAAAGCATAACTGACTGATGAACATTGCATTAGTATTTTAATGTTTCAGTAAAACTTAATCAATTTAATGAAAAGTCTGTAACACTTTTGATATTTACGATTCACTTAACTTCATCAAAATTCATGAAAATTTATCAAAATTTCATAAACATTCACAATATTATTTAATAAATCTCAGACAATTGACACTCGGAATATTGAATAAACAATGTATTCCATAAAGTGCTGACTAGTGCTCAAAATAATATTATATAAGTGCAGTTAATTTTTTCTTAAATAATTCATGAATACCTATAAATGTTTAAGAAATACAACGTATGATGCATAAGAACTTCATGAATTTTAATGATCAACCAACAATTCATCAAAACTTCATGAACATTCATAAAATGCTTTTATGAATAGTTCATGAATTTTAATGATTAACTCGTGATTCATCAAAATTTCATGAACATTCATAAAATACTTTCATGAATAGCTCATGAATTTTATGAACAACCCATGATTCATCAAAACTTCATGAACATTCATAAAATACTTTTATGAATAATTCATGAATTAAATTCATGAACATTCATACATTAATTATAATGAACTTTCATGCATCATTCATGAATATTCATGAATCATTCATGATAGTTCATAAGGTCATGAATTTCATCTTGCAGGGGTAAGTATCCAAATGTAATCTGAAAGAGTACAAATTTTAAAAATATCAAAAAAGAAACCAAATCCAGTACAATGAGCATCAACTAAAGCCTCAGTATTTTAAATGGGCTTGACTTTAAAATGAAGAACAACAATAAAAGCGTTGCTCCTTTGCTTGTTTTTTACCATGTATTTGTAGGCTTTGTCTCATGTGCATTTACTTAACATCCTTTCATTATTTATTGAATTTTGATAAAACAATAAATTTCTTTAAAACGCAAGGTAAAATTTTCGAGTCACACAAGCCTAATTACTGAGTTTATGAATACCCTTAAGAACATCTCGTCCATCAGACAGTTGTATTCACCCAGTGGTTTCATGATACAAAAATACCCAAGTAACCAGTATTTTCAAAGGGGGGTAATCGGTTCACATGCCATATTTTGTTAACCATTTCGAAAACAAAGTTCCACAAATTAAGACATAGCCATTGCCTGTGTTAAATAAAATATCTGCCAAAAGGGCAAATATCTTTTTTTCCTTAAAAAAAACTTTCGAATATACATGTATGTTTAGGGTCATATGAATATTTGAGCGTAAGCCTATGGTCATAACCATACTAATACGGCCGGACCTAATAAAAAGGGTTAACATATAACTATTTACATACATCTATAAAACTATTTTTAAAATGACATATTCTTTCATGCCTTCTCATAATTAATTCATAAATTTAAATAAGATAAAAGGAACGAGTGAAAATCACGACGTTACTTCTTGTCGTATTTGAAAGAAAACATGTCTTCTAAAAACGTCCGGACTGCATACTAAATGTATGTCAATTTTTCTTCTTGTGAACTAACTAGAAAGAGAACACAGTAGATTCACCCAGATTGAGACAATATGTAGATTATGATGCTATATATAGAAGTTTAAAAATTCTTACAAAGGACACCTTCGAAAATAAACTGGCAAGCGTTTTTGACATTATTAAAGACGCAGTTATCAACTATTGTATAAAATGGAGCTAACAAAAGTGTAGAAAAGCATGCCCTTAATATGTTCAAAGATAATATTATTACCAACATAATGTTTTTTTCAAAGTTCTACAAACATCATTTTATTTCGGCATCGGGTAACTGTTTACTACTAATTCATCAGTTCATTTAACCAGTACATTTACGAGGGGCCTGATGGGG
>MJUU01019746.1:80290-109601 GCA_002080025.1 Modiolus philippinarum
CCCCCCCCCAAAAAAAAAAAAACAAACAAAAAAACAAAAACAAAAACAAAAACAAAAACAAAAAAAAATTAAAAACAAAAAAAACCCAAAGAATTTTGATGTTCTGTCATTTGCTTTTTATCGACCAATTTTTCATTGTTCTGCCTGTGCAATGCTATGTAAAATAAATGTATCCATTCCTAAAAATTGTTACAAAGCTGCCGAAACACTATAAATTAGTGAAGGGTTTATCAAACAATAGTGATATGTGGAAGCTTGGTGCTATATTTTATACAAAAAGCCATATATACCCCATAGAAATACCAACAAAATATGAAACACCCCAAAAGATACCACCATATTATTATAACCTCAAAAAAAAAAAAACTAAATTTTTTTTCATCCCAAAAAAGCAAAATCTAATATTTCAATCCCCCAAAATAGCCCCCAAGCCCATGTATAGAAAATCTTTGGAAGGACCCCCTGGGATGTGTGGTACCTGTCAACACTGAAAATCGAATGTCCTATGCTAAATAAAATTTGGCATGCGTCCGTCTAGTAATAAAATCTATTGGAAACTGAAAAATTTCCATATTAGTGAGAAAGAATAAGTAATGATTCGACAAATAATAATGAAAAATTGCAACAGTCATTGACAAAAGAAGTTTTAGAACTGAAGTTGCTATGAAAGAAGATCAACCTGAAATTAAAGGACTTGGAGATTTGGGAATTTTGTGATTTTTCCTTATCTAACCTTGTATGAATTTAGCTTGACACGAATGAAGGAGTAAAATAAAGAAACGTTAAGTATAATTGGGTACCATAGATATGATGACTAGAGCTTCTTATAAACCTTAAGCTGATGATGTTGAAGACGGATGTGAAATTGTTTCTGCGTGTGGAAAAATTAATATACCAAAAACTCACCACGCAATTTTTTCTCCGTGGCTGTGCCATTCTTTTTAGAGGTTGATATTGTTGCATCAATATCTTCCTTTACAACATTGCCTACATCCTTTTGGCTGAGTGAAAATAAAAATAAAAACTTTAACAATTTACAATTAGAAAAATAGGTTGAACTATTCAATTTTGCTCTGCCATTTAGGTTCATAGCTATGGGAACACGTTCTTAATGTCGTATTTTNTTGATGGTAGGTCAGCATCCATGCAAAATTAGGTCACTTTGACCTATATTTTATGCTTGATTGATTTACATTCAAGTTTTTGGACGAGTTCAGATTTCAATCACTATACATGGTAGGATCATCTAACCTTGCATATACATGCATCTCTGATGTTAGGTCAGCATCAAGGCAAAATTAGGTCCATTTGACATATATTTGATGCTTGATTGATTAACATTCAAGTTTTTGGATGAGTTCAGATCTCAGTCACTATACATGGTAGGATCTTGTAACCTTGTATATGCATGCCACTCTGATGGTAGGTCAGCATCCAGGCAAAATTAGGTCACTTTGACCTATATTTTACGCTTGATTGATTTACATTCAAGTTTTTGAATGAGTTCAGATCTCAGTCACTATACATGGTAGGATCATTGTAACCTTACATATGCATACATCTCGGATGGTAGATCAGCATCCAGGCAAAATTGGGTTACTCTGACAATGTGCAATAACAAGGTGAACTCTGTAATCGTTGATTACCTATGTTTATGTAATCTTATAATTGAAATATGACTTTTTTCAATGAGACATTACAAGACAGTGTGTTTTCTTCGTAGAATTTTAGAAAAAAATTACTGATCAAATCTTTGAAGTTTCAGAAAAATTAGCCCAAAAATGGAATAATTGGAATTATTGGAAAACAAAATACATAGTGCACATTTACAATTTGTAATTAAGTTTCCCACGTAGTGGTGGGGTATAAAAAGTACGGAATGCGCAATAAACACAAAGTTGCATAAGTTCAAATGCAACAAATGATTGTACGTGGAATGACTTATAGGGATAACAATATATTGGTGTCAGTACTTCTATTACATTTAACACAATATACCTGAAAGTCATTTTTCCAACCTCTGCTAATCATTTTCTCTGCTTTATTATGTTCAACAAAGTGGCAGTCTATGTCATGACAACTTGGAAATCGCCTTCCACAAGCAGAGCACTGTATACCTGAGTAAAGTTTATCTATGAAGTCTTGGTGCCTCCTGAAACAGGTCTATGTGTTTAATAACTTCTTTCATAATAATTTCTATTGGACAATGTGATTTTCAATTGATTCTTTTGGAATCTGTGCTAAATATATCACTTGATTTGATATTAATGTTAGACAAAATTGTTAGATCTTCAATATTTAGTTGTAGCAATAGCTGTTCCATAAACAAAGTATTAAATGTATAATCACAGAAAACCAGACATGGACATTAATATGCTTTATAACAGAATACAAATATAAAATTAAGAAGAAATATGAGTTTACAAGAATTTAAAGACAACAAGATGTGTTTTGTGAAACACTTATGCCCCCGGGTAGACATAGAGAAGAAACATTTAGGAACTTTGAACAATGAACGTCCTTCTGACAAAATAATTTGTAGAAATAAATTCTGGTATCAACAGAAAAGTTTAATAACATCAAATGATGATTGCAATTGAATGCAAACACAGAAGTCACCCAAATGAACCATTCCAATCATTATCCAAGCATTATTAAGAATACAATTTTCACCCCCCCTTTTTGGAACATTTATAGCCAACTCATTGTGCTCTGTTTATCAGTGTTATCAGTACTTTGATTACACCAGGGATCATCAATACTGGTTCCCCAAAAGTGGAGGAATACACAGAAGAGAAGAAATGAAATAATAGATATTTTTAGTAACATCCCTCATCATTGATAAATATTAATCATATATAAACACCTCTAAAACAAAAGTGAATAAATGAAGAAAATATGCTGAATGATTTAAAAAAATCTTTTTTACAAAAAAAAATTTCTATAGATATCAAGAAACATTTCATCATAAATGAGTTTAATTTCTATAAATATATATAAAATAAGACAAAGTATAATTTCATTTTTTGGTGAAATTTTACCGGACAGTCACATGCCAAGGCCAAGATCACAAGGTCAAATATTCTGGTACCAACTGAAAGGTCTCTCCACAAGGAATACACATGCCAAGTATGAAACAATTATCACTTACCATTCAAAAGTTATGCGCAATGTTAAAGTTTTTATGCAGTTGTTCACAGGTCAAGGTCAAGGTCACAAGGTCAACTATTCTGGTACAATTAAAAGGTCTTGCTACAAGGAATGCACATGCAAAATATGAAAGCCATATCACTTACCATTCAGAAGATATACCCAATGTTAAAGTTTATTATTTTTTTCAAAAAGTCCATCACATGTCAAGGTCAAGGTCACGAGGTCTAAAATTTTGGTATCGTTTGAAAGGTCTTGCCACAAGAAATACACACGCAAAATATGACAGCCCTATCATTTACCATTCAAAAGATATACCCAATGTCAAAGTTTTTTGTGGACAAACAGACAAACAGACAAACAGACAGACAGACCAAAAACTATATGCCCCCGAAACTTCGTTTCACGGGGGCATACAAATGTAATTCAAACGAGATTATATGTGAGGAGAGCAATGACAAACTCGCCAATGCAATATGAAAAATATATAACTTACAAAGGTCTAATGCACGGTATTGTTGTATCTTCAACCTGCAAATACCAATATGACAAGTTATAATATATGTGTGTCTTCGTTCCTTGAACAGATAACGTCATATATCAAACAATTGTTTAAAAAGCTCGATGACACATATTGAGATCAACGTCTATACCTATAACTAACTACGGTTTGTTGTTTTTCCGCTTTAAAATACTCTATTCTGAAGAAAATCATACTGATTGATTGATTAATTATAATCTAATGCTACTCAGCAAAATGCTTATTTCATATATGTATCGTTTCGTAACTTATTGTTAACAGAATCGATGTACGCATACTGATAATTTTTTTTCCTTCTCATTTTACATTTGTAAACAACAGCATCCAACATGTAGCTCTCGACACTTTGTATAAATATTTGTAAATAGGTCTTGTTTGATTGTAGTTTTTACCTTTTTATTGTGTTTTGATGAAGAGCCGGTCAGGTCTCGAAATATCAACTGTTATTGTATGTGCTATTTAGTTTGTTCATTTTGAAGTATATACATATATATTCAAACGCTGGTACAAGGGTAGATCCGAGGTAGTGATTTTGGCAATCTTTTTCAACTCTATGTGTTGAGTTGTCACCGTGGCGTTCCGTATTAAGTGGAAGGCTTTGCATGCTAGGCGAAGTTGCCGTAAGGAGTCTTAGAGACTTTATAAGTGTCTGTGTAAAATAATTATAACAACACTAAAACGTAAATTGATGTTAAATTTACAGCAAATTTTCGCCTTTCCACAGGCTTCGTCAGGCTGATTAATTCTCTACGCACGTGTTTGCATGTGCGATAAAAAAAGTTTTTGTTGGTTTGATTACACTAAAAATGAAAATTGACACAAAGATATTTCCGTTCTTTGTAACATAGAAAAGCTAATGATATAATATAAAGTAGAAAATAAATTAATAAATATATAATAAAAAGATGTTAACATAATTGTTTCCGCTGAAAAATATTCTTTTTATTTTTTGTTACTGTTGAATTTCATTTGGTCACGTTCGTTAAGACCGTTTGGTTCTAAAGTACAAGGCTGGTGGACCCAAAAATTTTCCCGCAAATCTAGTTACTGTGTAAAGCTCTTAACTATCTCCACATTCACTTTAAATTACACTTGTTCAAATTTCAGTGGTCAACATGCTGCGGTCGTATCATGCTGCGCACTGCGTATCCCTTTATTTCCAGATATTTAAGAAAATTATGAAGAGGTAGGGGTATCAGTGGCCGACTATGCCACAGTAACTCTAGTTTCATATTACTGATTATTCGGATTTCGTTTCGTTTTATGCATTTTAAACATTTTTGAAATTATGGATATTCCATGTTTGGGTTCTAGTGCTGCTTATGAGGAACTAATTTCCGAAATGACCATAAAGCTCATTAAAATTAGTGCAGTTGGAGTTAAGATATGTTTTATATATCTTTTAATGCCTTCTTTTCATGTCTTGTCAAATTGTTGTATTTGTTTTTGTTGTTAGAGATGCATGATGAAATTTCATGTTTAACATTTTTTATAAAAGTTTCTAGATTCTCGTTTTTGCTTTTCAGTAGATTCCATTTACTTTTCTTTTTAAACTTAGGTATGGGTGTATCGTCACTATCAAGGCATTAAAAGATCTAGAACAAAGAGATGACATTATTATAAATCTGCTGACAAAGGCAGTGCTGTAGTTGTCATGAACCACTCATGAACAAAGACAACTACATAGAGGAGGGTAGAAGATAGTTGTCTAATACTCGGTTCTATAAAGAATTAGATTCCGACCCAACCGAATCTATGCCGAAGAAATAAGAACTACCCTGGCAGATATGAATGAAAATGGACATATTGATGATGACGCCTATCAATATTTGCTTCCAGAGAAATGTACAACCGTTAGATTTTACCTACTCCCCAAACTTCACAAGGAAGGTATTCCTGGTAGACCAATTCTATCAGCTAACGGTAATCCCACTGAAAAAATTTCTGAGTTTGTTGATTTTCACCTACGACCGCTTGTACACAAACTCCCTTCACATCTACAGGACACTACGGATTATCTCGGGAAAATTAACAACTTGATCCCCTTTCCAGAAAACACCATTTCGGCTACTATAGATGTATCGTCTTTATATACTAATATTCCAAAGGATGAAGGTATACAAGCCTGTGAAAAAGCATGGAACTCTAGACAAGATAAAAATCCTCCAACAGAGTGCCTTGTCAAATTACTCTCTTGTTCTGGAAAACAACAATTTTGTATTCAACGAGAAACATTATTTGCAAGTTAACGGAACAAGTATGGGAACCAAAATGGCACCATCATATGCAAACATTTTCATGGGAAACCTTGAACAAGATAACTTGTCTACAGCTCCATTCAAACCATTATGTCTTGGTTGCGTTTCATTGAGGATATTGACATCAAATGGAATGGAACAAAGGAACAACTGCACCATTTTTTTCAACATTGTAACAATTTCCATCACTCCATCAAATTTACATTTGAGTCCTCAACAAAAAAGATCAGCTTTCTCGACACATTACTACAACCATTCTCAACGGCAACATCAGAACCGATCTTCATACGAAGAAAACCGACAAGCATCAATTTTTATCTCCAAAAAGCTGTCACCCTAAAACATTGTTCTCGCAGTATCCATTATAGCCAGGCCATACGAGTCAAACGAATATGTTCGGAAGAACACCTGAAAAAAACACCGTTTACTAGAACTAAAAACTAGAGGATGACATGCCCCCGCGCAAGGTTGAATCAAATAGGCATTTTTTAGTAATATTTGTGTCTGTAAGACACATATGATGCCCCCGCTAAACAGGTGTTATTCTAGGTTGCACAGATCTATTACTAAATCACCAAAAAATTGAAAGTTGAGCAATGTATATTTTTGAAAAAAAAATGAACCAAAATCAAAATACATACCACATGCACATCTTCAATATAGGTACAAATGAACTGCAAAATTAAAGCTTCCTAGCCTCAAAACTGTAGGAGGAGTTGTTCGGACAGTCTGTATACCCTGTATTAATAATTCATCCAATAAATGACTAAGTTCAACAATGTGTACTTTTCCCCAAAAATGCATCAAAATCAAAATCCTTCTCATATGCACATCTTCAATATAGGTACAAATGATCTGCAAAATAAAAACTTCCTACCATCAAAACTGTAGGAGGAGTTGCATGGACAAACTATGTACCCTCCATTACAAAATCACCCCAAAAATGACTTAGTTCAACAATGTATATTTTTGACAAAAATACACCAAAGTGAAAATCCTTACCACATGCACATCTTCAATATAGGTACAAAAGATCTGCAAAATAAAAACCTCCTAGCATCAAAACTGTAGGAGGAGTTGCAAGGACAAACTATGTACCCTCTATCACAAAATCACTAAACAAGAGTTGTCAGAAGACAACATAGCTCGCCGGGGATTCCAGTAACCTCAATGCACAATAAATTCGAAAGAAAGCTTTCTTCACAAGAAAGTCACATATGAAATATAAACACCCTATCACTAAACAACTTAATTCTAGAAGCAAAATTAAAGTCTTTAAAAAATTGCCCTCAGGGCAAGGTCAAGGTCAAAATGTCTATAAATATGGTACCATTAGAAAGCTCTCATCAAAAGAACGTCACATAACAAGTTAATGAACACCCTACCACTAAACATCTTAATTCTAGAAGCAAAGTTAAAGTTTTTAAAAAAATTGCCCTCAGAGCAAGGTCAAGGTCAACATGTCTACAAGTATGGTACCAGAAGAAAGCTCTCATCATAAGCAAGTCATATACCAAATATGAACACCCTACCACTAAAAGCCTAACTTCTAGAGGCAAGGTTAAAGTTTTTTCAAAAATTGCCCTCAGGGAAAGGTCAAGGACAAAATGTCTAAAAAGATGGTACCACTAGAAAGCTCTCATCATAAGGATGTCACATACCAAATATGAACAACCTACCACTAAAAGCCTACCTTCTAGAGGCAAGGTTAAATTTTTCAAAAATTGCCCTCAGGGAAAGGTCAAGGTCAAAATGTCTACAAATATGGTACCGCTAGAAAGCTCTCATCAAAAGCAAGTCACATACCAAATATGAACACCTTTCCACTAAAAGCCTGCCTTCTAGAGGCAAGGTTAAAGTTTTTTATATATTGCTCTAGGGGCAAGGTCAAGGTCAAAATGTCTACAAATATGGTTCCACAAGAAAGCTCTCGTCACAATGAAGCCACATACTAAATATCAACATCCCATCTCTTAACGTCTCCATTCCACAAGCATTCGTCCCGGCGAGCTACAAATGACTAAGTTCAACAATGTATATTTTTGACAAAAATTAATCCAAATGAAAATCCTTACACATGCACATCTTCAATATAGGTACAAATGATCTGCAAAATAAATACTTCCTACCATCAAAACTGTAGGAGGAGTTGCGTGGACAAACTATGTACCCTCTATTACAAAATCACCCCAAAAATGACTAAGTTCAACAATGTATATTTTTGAGAAAAATGCATCAAAATCAAAATCCTTACCACATGCACATCTTCAATATAAGTACGAAAGATCTGCAAAATAAAAACTTCCTAGCATCAAAACTGTGGAAGGAGTTGCACGGACAAACTATGTACCCTCTTTCACAAAATCACTAAAAATGACTAAGTTCAACAATGTATATTTTTGACAAAAATTAACCAAAATGAAAATCCTTACCACATGCACATCTTCAATATAGGTACAAATGATCTGCAAAATAAATACTTCCTAGCATCAAAACTGTGAAAGGAGTTGCGCGGACAAACTATGTACCCTCTTTCACAAAATCACTAAAAAATGACTAAGTTCAACAAAGTATATTTTTGACAAAAATTAACCAAAATAAAAATCCTTACCACATGCACATCTTCAATATAGGTACAAATGATCTGCAAAATGAAAACTTCCTAGCATTAAAACTGTAGGAGGAGTTGCACGGACAAACTATGTACCCTCTATGAAAAATCACCAAAAATGACTTTCACAAAATCACTAAAAAATGACTAAGTTCAACAAAGTATATTTTTGACAAAATAGCACCAAAATCAAAATCCTAATCACATGCACATCTTCAATATATTTACAAATAATCTGTAAAATAAAAACTTTCTAGCATAAAAACTGTAGGAGGAGTTGCGCGGACAAACCATGTACCCCCCTCGGATGGACAGACGGACGGAAGACGGACGGACTGACGGACGAGGGTAAAACAATATGCCCCCGACTTATCTTCGCGGGGGCACAAAAACACCTACTCAATAGGGGTTATAATGACAAAAATATGGACAGTGCTTTTGAAAAAAAAATGAACAATATTGACCGTAACTCTTTGCTTGTATACAAAGATAAGAGTAGTCAAAATAAAAGAACACCCCTTGTTGTAACTTACCATCCCAGTCTTCAAGTACTACCATCTATAATTCGTAAGAATTGGAGTTTGATCGAGAAAGGCTTTTCCAGAATTACCAGTTATGGCCTATAGAAAACCAAAAAGCATACACGACATCCTAGTAAAATCAAAAATAAAGAATACACCTCAATCACCAGGTGGTTACAATCCTTGCAAACGTAAAAACTGTAAGTGCTGTAAATCTGCAGTCATTGGCGATTCATTTAAAAGTAGTGTCACCCAAGAAACTTACAAAATTTTCTCACCTGTATCTTGCAAAACCAAAAACTGCATCTATTTATTGACTTGTGGTTCATGCAGTTTACAATATGTTGGACAAACTACCACCTGTTTCAACATCAGGTTAAACAACCACCGTTCATTTCATAACAAAAAACGAAACTGTCCTGTCACGCGCCATCTCCAAACGACAGGACATACTTTTGAAGACATCAAAGTACAGATCATTGAAGAAAACAATCAATGGGATGACTCAATAAGGGATTTGCGGGAAAATTTTTGGGTCCACCAGCTTTGTACTTTAGATCCAAACGGTCTTAACAAACGTGACCAAATGAAATTCAACAGTAACAAAAAATAAAAAGAATATTTTTTCAGCGGAAACAATTATGTTAACATCTTTTTATTATATATTTATTGATTTATTTTCTACTTTATATTACATCGTTAGCTTTTCTATGTTACAAAGAACGGAAATATCTTTGTGTCAATTTTCATTTTTAGTGTAATCAAACCAACAAAAACTTTTTTTATCGCACATGCAAACATGTGCGTAGAGGATTAATCAGCCTGACGAAGCCTGTGGAAAGGCGAAAATTTGCTGTAAATTTAACATCAATTTACGTTTTAGTGTTGTTATATTTATTTTACACAGACACTGATATTATTCCTATTTTTATTTAATTGTATCAGCCTTCTGTTTGCAGATCCGACACTCAAATTAAAATAAGGTTGTTTAGGTTGCTATTTTTAGACAACTATATATACTCTAATTCTAACCCCGTTGGGCTCCTACGATAGACCGTTATATATATACATGTTAACGCTAGTAAGGAACTTATATGATTAGGGAGGGTTTCAATTCAAATTTATTTATAGTAAAACTCGTATTGATATTTTATGAAATCCCGAAAACTGGAACAGATTAAAGAATAGTGTGAAAGTCAAGGATACTGCAAATAGAAAGCGGTTAGCAAATAATGAGGTAAGTCATTAAACTGTAAGGACAGTTTTGTTGTAAACGCCTTAAATTTGAATTTAAGTCGGGAAGTAGGATTAATTTATTGGTACTGTAAGAGTAAATTAGAAAAAAATAAGTGAAAACGAATTAAGTTGCGAGGTCAATTGATGCTATATAACAATCAAAATGGTACTAGTAAATATTTTACGAAAGAATACGGAGTAAACGAAAATGAGACCATAAAACATATCTTAACTCCAACTGCACTAATTTTAATGAGCTTTATGGTCATTTCGGAAATTAGTTCCTCATAAGCAGCACTAGAACCCAAACATGGAATATCCATAATTTCAAAAATGTTTAAAATGCATAAAACGAAACGAAATCCGAATAATCAGTAATATCAAACTAGAGTTACTGTGGCATAGTCGGCCACTGATACCCCAACCTCTTCCTAATTTCCTTAAATATCTGGAAATTAAGGGATACGCAGAGCGCAGCATGATACGACCGCAGCATGTTGACCACTGAAATTTGAACAAGTGTAATTTAAAGTGAATGTGGACATAGTTAAGAGCTTTACACAGTAACTAGATGGATATAACAAGGAGCTTGACTCAGTAATTAGCTGGACACAAACAAGGGAACATAAAAACTAACACTTTTGATACCTGAAAGTTTGGAAACTGTAAGAGTTATGCTAAATCTTTTGATATTCCACTGTAGGCTTACAACAAAATAATTCAAAGAAAAAAAAATCCCATCGAAATCCGATCAGGGGTTAACAAATCCATTGGTCCGAGGTCCGGGACCTGGGAATTTAAACTACGGACCAGTGCATAACACCATTCAAAAAGTCCGACGGACCAGTGAAAAATCAGAGGAAA
The DNA here is from genome assembly GCA_002080025.1 of Modiolus philippinarum. Lineage (NCBI taxonomy): Eukaryota > Metazoa > Mollusca > Bivalvia > Mytilida > Modiolidae > Modiolus > Modiolus philippinarum. Next base: position 91,472 of record MJUU01019746.1, read on the forward strand.
TGATTTACTTCACGTTTCACGTTGTTTACTTTTTCTTTGATCCAACTCTATTATAAACTTTGAAAACATATGTCATAGGGGCATTTTGCCTTCCCATTTTTTGAAAAGGTTATTTTTAGCAATTTTAATATTTTTCTATGTTTTTCATTTTTGTGCAAGTTAATAATTTTATTTCAATTATTTTTGTCAAGTTTTGCATTCTTAGTTCTTAGGATAAGAATTAATTAGGAGAACAGTATGTCAGATTATTTAATTAATTAAGTATACCTGTAATTTTCACTCATTTCATTAGTTGACATCTGTGTTAATTTGAGTTAAGTTTATTTATTTCATTAGAGTAATGTTTAGGTATTTTAATTCTGTTAATTTTTATTGGTAAAAATATTTAATTCTTTGATCAGTGTCACTCTGTAAAATTGAGCATTATAAATAGACCCGCGACCAACCATTGGCAGTTAGGAACAAACAGAGTCAGGAAGAAACCGAACTAAGAAACGACTTCAGAACAGAAGGACTAAAAGTAAACCTACATGAGCATCGTCTGAATCCAGTCTTGGAGAATCACCAGGGACCACTATACTTAGTAACCATAACCGAATCTTCAAGACAACAACAGGACAGATCATCAGCTCGCCGGTTAGAACTTCAGCCGTATGAACTGTGTCTTCTTATCATCAGAATTTTGGACAATATTAACTCTCAGTAAATTCATGATCAACCGTCAGTGCTTTGGACATTTAAGAATTCAGTGATTCAAGAAGATTCCCAGGATTAAACATTTGGACTATTTCGGACTTAAAATCTATCGTGAACTCAAGATTCAGGAACAACAACTTCGCGATTCAGAAGATTGTGTGATTTGTACAATTCTTTATTCATTTGGACATTTCGGACATTCAAAAATTATCAAGAAATTCAAGAACCAAGAAGAAGGACTTTGCGATTCGGAAACATCAGTGATTTTAGTGATTTAGACATTTCAATAATTTCTCAAATTTAATTCAAACTCATATTCAACTATTTTGGACGTTAACAGTGACATTGATCTTAAAAGTGCATATTTGTTTTATTCTTTTATTTTATATTTGGCTTTAATTATTTCTATTTATTAAATTGTTAAACTTTGTTGAGTAGTAACTTTGCATACTGTCTACAGTTAGTCTAAATTATAGACTGCCCCCCTCGTCCCGTGAGACCAGCATGCAAGAGTTAGTTACCCTGGCTTAAAAAAAACTGTATGCCACACCGGCTCACGGTGACACATATATAGATTGATCCTTACTTTCAAGCGCATTGAAGACTGATCTTCTTCGCGCTTGACAGCAACGGGAAATTCCTATCGATGATATAAGCGTAAAACTAAAGTTGATCAACATGATTTCATTTCGTGTTCAGTGGTTTTATCAAAAGTCGTGAGTCATAACGTTGGTCGTAAGTTACTTATAACGTTTGTAAGTAATGACCGAACGTAACTGTAGTAATATGACATCCAGGCCCGAGTTCAGTTTTCTTCTTGCCTGTTCGAATATTGTTCCTAGCGTTTTTAGTGCATTTTTAGTGCATTTTTTCTTTGGTCATTTATAAGAATTTCTCTATTTTTTTCTGCGCTCAGGGCAAGAACAGGCTTCAAATGTATTGTATCACAAAAATAATTATTATATGAACAGGCAGAGAGAGTAGGGATTTTTTTTTATCTTCTGAACTCGCTGGACTTATAAATTTTGGTACTTTAATGTTGTTTGCTGTCAAGGAAAAAGGATCTGGTAGAAGTTTGTGAATTTTATATATGATACCAGTCAAAGGATGAATTGGTATAGATAAAAATAATTAACTTTCAGCACAGAATTTTTATTTAATCCTTGATAAAAGTTAATATGTTACCCTATGGGAAATGAAAAAAAAATTGTGGTCTCGGACTTACTTCAAATTTTGGGCAAGTCTGTATGGAGCACTGAAAATTTGGTCAGGACCAGTGAATTTCTTTGAGCTACAAGTCCTGGACCAGTAAGGTTCTGTAAAAAAATTTTAACCACTGCCGATGAGAAATAAAGATTTTACATGTTTTGGAAAATTGCAATTTTGGCCATTTTGGTCCCTTTAAGCCCGAAATCGGTAAGAGCTACACAAGTTTGTTGCAATACTACTGAAAGCTTATATCAAGAGGAATCTTAAGAAAAAAATTCCATTGAAATCCGATGAAAATGAAAATTTTTGGTAATCTGCATGTTTGCAATTTTGGCCCTGTTTGGCCCCGTATAGCTCAGAATGGAAGCAAGTTATCAAAAAGCTCATGGTGCCGCGCTATGTCAATTTTTCATAAGGAATCTAATGAAAAAAACTGCATCAAAATCGGACTCAAAATAATTTTTTTGAAATTCGTCCCTTTTGTGCCCCATTTATCTCATGAGCCACACATGCGACATGGAATCTGTTGATATCCTACTGATTTGAAATTTCCTCAGGAGCACACTGAAAGAAATCCCAGCAAAATCTGATAAATCATGAAAATTCAGCAAAATATATGAAAACACCCAATTTTGCCCTTTTTGGCCCCTTTTTCAAAACGGGAGGGGCAACAAAATCCAAAACCTATGACAGCCTTCCTTTTGTGCCAAGGAACATTGCATGAAATTTGATAAGGATTGATCAACTGGAACTTAAGTTATTGACCAAAATCCAAAAGTGTCTACAGACAACGACGCGGACGACGACAACGACAACATCGCCATACAAACTTACGACCTCAAATTTTTTGCTGTAGTATGAAAAGGAATTATTGGAAAATTAAACACAAAGTGGAAGTCTACAATAAGTTCCTGCATATAAGTTTCATGAAATTCCAATCACTGGTTTAGGAAAAGTAGTGGAAACCTGCTTTTGGCATTGAGCTAAAATGACAAAGTCCAAAACATGTCAAAATTCTGGAAAAATGGGTAACTATTGGAAAACAAAAAGCGTAATGCGCATCTGCAGTATGTAATTAAGCTCCTGTACAAGTTTAATGAAATTCAAATCAGTGGTCTAGGAGGAGTAGTGGATACCATATGGTTTACATTGAGCTAAAATAACAAAATCAAAGACATGTCGAAAATCTGGAGAAAAAGGAATTATTGGAAAGAAAAAAGCGTTGTGCACATCTAAATTTGTAAATAAACTCCTGCATAAGTTTCAAGTGGTCAAGGGGGAGTAATCGATACCAGGTGGTCCCCATATGGTTGCATCGAGCTGAAATGACAAAGTCCAAAATATGTCAAAAATCTGGGAAAAGGAAATTATTGGAAAACAAAAAGCATAGCGCACATCTACAATATGTACCGTAATTGAGCCCCTAAATAAGTTTCATGAAATTCCTTTCATTGGTCAAAGAGGGGTGGTGGATACCAGGTGGTCACCATATGGTTTGTAGTGAGCTAAAATGACAAAGTCCAAAACATGTAAAAATCTGGAAAAGGGGAATAGTTGGAAAACTAAAGGCATAGTGCACATCTACAATATGTAATTAAGTTCCTACACAAGTTTCATGAAATTCCAATCAGTGGTTTAGGAGGAGTAGTGGATACAAGCTTTTTGGTACAGAAAGACGGACGGACGGAAGGACAGACAGACACCATGAACATTATATACCTCCCGCAAAGCGGGGAGTATAATAAAGCTAAGGACAAAACTACGATAGAGGGAGTTTTAGAATTTACATATAAATATAGATAAACCTTAAATTTTAAAATTTACATAAATTAAGATAGTAAGCATGAAATTAATGAAAAAGAAATGCAAAAACATATTTTCTGTATTTAAGAAAATAACATGAAATACCCACTTCTGTTTTCCATTCCTGTTTAAATGTGGTTGAAACAACCACCTTTATTTTCAAACTAGAGGATGACATGCCCTCGCGCAAGGTTGAATCAAATTGGAATTTTTTAGTAATATTTGTGTCTGTAAGACACATATGATGCCTCCGCTAGACACATGTTATTCTAGGTTGCACAGCTAAACTATGTACCCTCTATTACTAAATCACCGAAAAATAAAAAAATTAAACAATGTATATTTTCTAAAAAAAAATGGACCGAAATCAAAATAAATACCACATGCACATCTTCAATATACCAGTAGGTACAAATGAACTGCAAAATAAAAGCTTCCTAGAATCAAAACTGTAGGAGGAGTTGTGCAGACAATGTGTACCCTCTATTAATAATACACCAAATAAATGACGAAGTTCAAAAATGTACATTTGTATACTTTTTCCAAAAATGCATCAAAATCAAAATCCTTCCAACATGCACATCCTCAATTTAAGTACAAATTATCTGCAAAATAAAAACTTCCTAGAATAAAAACTGTAGGAGGAGTTGCGCGGATAAACTATGTACCCTCTATTACTAAATCACCAAAAAATGACGATGTTCAACAATGTATAATTTTTTCAAAAATCAACCAAAATCAAAATCCTTACCACATGCACATCTTCAATATAGGTACAAAAGATCTGCAAAACAAAAACTTCCTGGCATCAAAGTTGCGCGGACAAACTATGTACCCTCTATTACTAAATCACCAAAAAATTACTAAGTTCAACAATGTATATTCATGACGAAAATTAACCAAGATGAAAATCCTTATCACATGCACATCTTCAATATAGGTACAAATGATCTGCAAAATAAAAACTTCCTGGCATTAAAACTGTAGGAGGAGTTGCGTGGACAAACTATGTAACCTCTATGAAAAATCACTAAAACAATGTATATTTCTGACAAAAATGCACCAAAATCAAAATCCTTATCACATGCACATCTTCAATATATGTACAAATGATATGCAAAATAAAAACTTTCTAGCATAAAAACTGCATGTAGGAGGAGTTGCGCGGACAAACCATGTACCCCCCTCGGACGGATGGACGGACAGGGGAAAAACAATATGCCCCCAACTTACCTTTCACTAGAGGCAGGTTGTTGTTTTTATATGAGGTTTGAGATAATTTCAGCTGATATAGATAAATGCAAAAGCCTTGTACTAATTGTGGAAAACAACCAACTTTTTGAAGCTGAAAACAGAAAACACTGCCCACAATGACTCAAAATCACAGTCAAGGGTCAAAATCCAACAAAGAACTGCACATGAAAACGCAAATGAAAACCAGAATCAAACGTAAAAAAATCGATAGGGAACTAGTGACAGACGGATTTGTTACCGGTACTAGTAAACACAGCGGTATGGTTATGGATATCCAAACCCTCCTTTCTCTATCTTGTTTCTCTCTATATTCACTGGGGTAAATGTGATATCGGTAACTGCAGTTACCGATATCCCAAGATGGCGGACGCATTTCGACTCAATATTATGATCATCGATTTTGTAATAATAAAGCATTTTTCTTCAGCCTTTGAAAACTTATTTGGTGTATTACTTGATTTGGAATTGAACTTCTAAAAGTTGTTCGATAAGTTAATCACTAAAAAGAGAAAATAACTTTTTTAAAAACAGCGGTGATGTCGGTAACTGGAGAAACTGATATGCGTAACTGGTATTCAAGTCCTTGATAAGGATGTCCGTAACTGTTGATATATGATATATCTTTGTCATTTTTTATTCTTGTTTTTGAGGACCAGAAGAAGAAATTTTGGCTCAGTCGATCCTATGACCTTCTCTTAAAGTCAATTTGACACGACCATCCTCCCGTTTCCAGTACCGTTTTTCTTATACGCAGAATTTGTGGTATAAAAATTTCATTTGATTTAATACAATATTATATATTTCACAGACTGTAAGTTACCCAAAAAGGCATATACATAAACGGTCAGTAAATATAATATTTGGGGGCAAAACTTGAAGGTTTGTTCCAAACTGTGATGTATATTTCCTCTAACGTAAGGATTTAAGTATAACCAACAAAGTCTGTGAAGCTGTGAATATATATGTGGAACAGTCGTCCCACTTTGACTTTATTTTTGTTTATTTTATTTTTATATATCTTATCATTTTGGAAACAATACGGCTTTTTCAAAAACAAGGTACATCTCTGATATGTTATTTAACAATGATGTTAACTCTTCCCCTTTTTAGTTTCTTTGATCTCGGCCAGATTTTAGTACAATTATACGAAAAATTCTAAAATTGAAAAATAAAAGAAAATGTGTCCATTGGATACGGAGGCCCCCGATACATATTTATCGGCAAATAGGAAGTAGATGAGAGATGGACTTAGAAAAGGGGATACACTGTACAACCCATCATACCAAAGCTTCAGAATGAATATCAAATAACTACTGCAAACACAAGTCGAACACAAGTCGAGAAATCCTTGACGAAAATTTTCGGACGTACGTTCGGACGGACAAGGGTAAAAATCAATGCCCCCCTCTCCTTAAGGGGGGATAAAAATGTGTTTACTGAACATGATGATTTCCACAAAGTATGGACCTACCATATAGGAAGAATCAAACCGCTCTCTAGTCATACATTTTGGACAACTTTGAATAAAGTTTCGCAAAGAAAACAGGTATAAAGCTAGAATCAAATGAAAAAACAGCTTGACTTTGAATAAAGATCATGCATCCACGTTTGTTGCTGGACCTTATGAAAAACTCAATATTTTAAAAAGCATTCCATGGTTAAATCTTTTCTCTCTAAAAAGCATGAATGAAATCAGTAGCTAGGTGATTGATACGGGCTCTGCCGTAACCGGTCTTGTAATCTCTACTACTCCGGGGTAATTTTTTTTTTCTCTCGGTATATTGTAGAACGTTCTAATTTCTCCCATTGTTGTTTTCATCTCCATGCGGATAATGTGTATTCAATCGTTACTCATTTGTATTTTCATCTTATCTGAAACCGCAGATTTGTTTGTTTGCTTTTTACTTTTTGTTTGTTTTTTTTTCTTGTATTGTTTTTGTTTTTTCTTATTATTTATTTTTTTGTATTATCATTTTTTTTTTTGGGGGGGGTCTGTTTATACATATGAGAAATAAGTTTGAATTGATCGCCCACAAGGGATATATATCAATGACCATTAAAGGAAATCGACCAGAACTGGTCTTTGAACTTCCTTGAGACATCACAAAGAAAAGGCTGTAGTATATATTATCAAAATCTTATGACAAGTATATTTGACAAGACAGATTGATGACATGGAGGCGGTGTATTTACAATACTTTGCACAACTTAAGTTTCTTCATCCCAATTTATGTCTGGTATATAAAATACATCATAACCCGAGCAATACAAAACAAAATTTATACCAAATTACGGATATCTTCATTTCCAGTTACGAACATCAACAAACATTTATTTTCTTCAGTTACCGATATCACGGCGGTTTTTTGAACCGCTTTTTTCTCTACTCAGCAATTAAATAATTTACGAAACCTGCTAGCTTCCAGTTCTAAATATGGAAATTTATCAAATAAGACATAAAACATTGCGGAATTATCTGTTATCATTACAAAATCGACTGTCCAAATATTAAGCCGAAACGCGTCCGTCATCTTGGGATATCGGTAACTGCAGTTACCGATATCACATTTACCCCAGTGTATATTATAATAAGCTAACCAATGAAACCCAATACAGTTAGACTACTAACTACAAGACCACTATCTTGAAAAGAAAAGAAGGAGATAAAACGTAATAAGCGAGCCTAGCCATACTATGGAAGAAAAATCAATTTCAAAACTTCCCGAAGAGTTTGGTAAAGACTCTCTGGGGTAAAGATCCAATATTTCAATAAACATCGGAAGTATGAACGAGATGCAAGTATACGTGTAAAATCTTCATCTCATTGGAACTCAAAGGTATTCTCTCTTACTTTATTTCTATCTTCGTTCAAATTTAATGATGATGCTTCATTTTCAATTGTTGCAACTGCATTTTTCTGTAGTGTAGAATCTAAATCTGAAATATGAATAAATTTTATTTGGAAACAAAATTAAAAGCAATTAAGAATGGCATATATATTTTTCAGTATAATAACTTACGACAATATATCCACTTAAGATATACCGTTAGTATTCAGCCCTTTAGAATTAGCAATTTATGCACTTTTTGGTGCTTTCTGATTTTGTTTAACTATGAAAGCATTTTTGTTTCCGTCGAAACATCTCAATAATATTTCGTTTACGTAACAAGAAAAGGACACAAAAGTATTACTTTCACACGCAATTTGCAAGAACACAAACGTTACTTGATGCAAATATTTCAGAATGAATAAAAAACAAGTTCCACAATAAACGGTTAATTTTATTATGCTGTACACGTGTTACAAACAAGGAACAGCTTTATAATCAAATAATGGGAAGCAAGTATCCAAAAGTACTGATTTTAAAAATATCGAAATAGAAACCAAATCCAGTACAATGAACATCAACTAAAGCCTCAGTATTTGAAGGGCTTGACTTCAAAATGAAGAACAACAAAAGCGTTGTTCCTTTGCTTGTTTTTAACCATGTATTCGTAGACTTGGTCTCATGTGCATTTATTCCATATCCTTTCATTGTTTATTGAATTTTGATAAAACAATAAATTTCTTTAAAACGCAAGGTAAAAATTTCGAGTCACACAAACCTAATTACTGGGTTTATGAAGAACCTCTCGACCATCAGAGAGTGGTATTCACCCAGTGGTTTCATGATACCAAAATACCCAAGTTGCATAATAAACAGTAAATTTTGTTTTGTTGTAAACGTGATTCAAGAAGTAACCAGTATTTTCAAAGGGGAGGTAATCGGTTCACATGCCATATTTTGTTAACCATTTCGAAAACAAAGTTCCACAAATTTAGACATAGCTATTGCCTGTGTTAAATAAAATATCTGCCAAAAAGGGCAAATATCTTTTTTTCCTAAAAAAAATCATTCGAATATACATGTATGTTTAGGGTCATATGAATATTTGAGCGTAAGCCTATGGTCATAACCATACTAATACGGCCGGACCTAATAAAAAGGGTTAACATATAACTATTTACATACATCTATAAACTATTTTTATAGTCCATTGTGTATGACCTTACCGGTCTACTTGTTGCTATTGTGTAACCAATTTAACAATTTAATTATTCTGTTCACATTATATTTTTGACCAATTGGTATAGCGATACTACTATGATATACAATAGTATTGTTGAACAATTCAAAAGGACACTGAGTGTGTTGATTAGTTAACAATAGCAATCCACCAAAAACTTTTTCCAATATATGTTGTAGTCCAGCAATACCAGTTGGTCAAAAAAATAATGTGAAAAGAATAATCAAATTGTTAAATTGGTTACACAATAGGAACAGGTAGACCGGTAAGGTCATACACAATGGAAAATAAAATGACATATTCTTTCAAGCCTTCTCATAATTAATCAATTCATAAATTTAAATAAGATAAAAAAAAAAACGAGTGAAAATCACGACGTTACTTCTTGTCGTATTTGAAAGAAAACAAGGGGGAATCCAGTTAAAGATTTTAATCTAGGCTGATTCAGCCTAAGCCAATTTGGCACTGTTTCCAAGTACTCCTATTTTGTTCCAATGATACATTTTTTTTTGTACCAGTGTTTGTTTTAAGTGGTTAAAATCCATAAAATACACCATGTCATTGATAATTTATTGATTATCAAGGTGCATTGCTCCACCAAGATTGGCCCTACTTGTTACTTGGTTGTTTTTCAATATTTGTAACCTTTATTTTTTATCACTTGCACTCTTTCTGCCATCTTGAATTGAAAACTAACGGCCTCGCCTGAGTCTGGAGTGTTCTTTCTTTTGCCTTGTTTCTGGACTTTAGTTTATGTAATCTTGTGCTTTGATCCTTCGGTATTCTACTGCCGTTTTTTATCATGAATCCCTTTCGACCTGGAACTATGTTATATTAGTGAGAGACAGCTAGGCGAAGGCAGCATAAACCGTTTCTGCGCGCACATACAAAATGTTCTGAATCAAGTGTACTGGCGATCCACCACGGCTGTACACAAAATACATTGTATATATATGTGCCTAACAAGATGGTCCTATGTCTCTTCAGTAGGATCTTAAAAGGAAAGACTAAATCAGATTAAGGACAGAGCTATGCAGGAGGGAGATTCTCATTGGGTTTTAACAAAATTTTCTTAAATTTAGATATATTGCACGTTTTCTAATAAAATCGGTTTTCCGGCTAGCAGCGAAGTACTGGCTTAACTCGGTTGGTGAATACCCTCAGAGACTAACAGTCAACCATGAAAATGATCTTAAGACAGTGCATGATCATGACTGATTTCCCCAACAAGCCTATATGCTTTTTGGTTTTAGAAGTTTGGTTTAGAAAAAATGAAGATAAAAATATCTTATGATATACTAGGTATCATTTACAATGGACAATTTAGGTTGAGTGAATAAATATAAGAACAAGATGTGTTTTGTGAAACACTTATGCCCCCGGGTAGAAGTAAAGAAGAAACATTTAGCAACTTTGAACAATGAATGTCCTTCTGACAAAATAATTTGTAGAAATAAATTCTGGTATCAACAGAAAAATTTATTCACATCAAATGATGACTGCAATTGGATGCAAACACAGAAGTCACCCAAATGAACCCTTCCAATCATTAAGAAAACAATTTTCACCCCCCCCCCTTTTGAAACATTTATAGCCAACTCATTGTGTTCTGTTTATCAGTTTTATCAGTACTTTGATTAAAACAGGGATCATCAATACTGGTTCCCCAAACGTGGAGGTATACACAGAAGAGAAGAAATGAAATAATATATTTTTAGTAACATCCCTCATCCTTGATATATATAATACATATATAGATACATGTAAAACGAAAGTGAATAAATGAAGAAAATATGCTGAATGATTTAAAAAATCTTTTTTACAAAAAAAATTTCTATAGATATCAAGAAACATTTCATCATAAATGAGTTTAATTTCTATATAAATATAAAATAAAACAAAATATAATTTCATTTTTTGGTGAAATTTTACCGGACAGTCACATGCCAAGGTCAAGGTCACAAGGTCAAATATTCTGGTACCAACTGAAAAGTCTCTCCACAAGGAATACACATGCAAAGTATGAAAGAACTATCACTTACCATTCAAAAGATATGCTCAATGTTAAAGTTTTTATGCAGTTGTTCACACGCCAAGGTCAAGGTCACAAGGTCAACTATTCTGGTACCAATTAAGAGGTCTTGCCATAAGGAATGCACATGCAAAATATGAAAGCCATATCATTTACCATTCAATAGATATACAAAATGTTAAAGTTTATTATTATTTTTTTTCAAAAAATCCATCACATGTCAAGGTCAAGGTCACGAGGTCCAAAATTTTGGTATCGTTTGAAAGGTCTTGCCACAAGAAATACACATGCTAAATATGAAAGCCCTATCATTTAACTTTCAAAAGATATACTCAATGTTAAAGTTTTTATGCAGTTGTTCACAGGCCAAGGTCAAGGTCAAAAGGTCAACTATTACACACGCAAAATATGAAAGCCATATCACTTACCATTCAAAAGATATACCCAATGTTAAAGTTTATTATTTTTTTTTGAAAAAGTCCATCACATGTCAAAGTCAAGGTCACGAGGTCCAAAATTTTTGTATCGTTTGAAAGGTCTTGCCACAAGGAATACACATGCAAAATATGACAGCCCTATCATTTACCATTCAAAAGATATACCCAATGTTAAAGTTTTTTGTGGACAAACAGACAAACAGACAGACAGACCAAAAACTATATGCCACCGAAATTTTTTCTGCGTGTGGAAAAATTAATATACCAAAAACATCAAAATAACTACTCACCACGCAATTTTTTCTCCGTGGCTGTGCCATTCTTTTTGATAGAGGTTGATATTGTTTCATCACTATCTTCCTTTACAACATTGCCTACATCCTTTTGGCTGAGTGAAAATAAAAATAAAAACTTTAACAATTTACAATTAGAAAAATAGGTTGAACTATTCAATTTTGCTCTGCCATTTAGGTTCATAGCTATGGGAACACGTTCTTAATGTCGTATTTTAACTTCTGTGCCTTATGGCAGTCTAACGTCCTTGTTTTGTCTTTGTTTTTTCTCTGTTGCCGTTTTTGCTATGTCTCTGGACTTTGTTTTTGTAATCATCACTTCCCTTGTTCCTTCGGTATTCTACTGCCGTTATTTTTGAGATAACAAGATACCCTCAAGAGCCTGAATCGACCAGCTTGACCATGGCAGGAGAAGATCTTTGAATGCATTTCTCATAGGGCCATATGTTAAAATATGTTCTTCGCTGATGGCAGTCTTGGATGATGTGCGAACTCGAAGGGTACAAACCGAAAGTTTTTGTCAAATCAATGTGGAATAGGGCCTTCGGTACATCATTCAAATACTGTTAAGTCAAATTTGCTTCAATAGTTTATCTGTACTGCATGAAGAGACATAAGTTGTCTAAATGGCCATATTTACAGTTACTTCAGTATTTTGTAGATCAGATGACGCAATTGGTGGTTTTACAAATGGGCCCAATGTTGAACAATGTTCCATGCTGACGGCAATTTGTTTGCCAGAATGAATTTTGTGATTGACATTCTGTACATGTAGTATTTTTGTAAAGTTTGGTTGAATTTGCTGCAGTAGTTTCAGAGAGTATGATAAAAATGTGACGGAGGGACGACGCACACCAAGTGATGGCAATAGCTCTCATTGGTTCTTCGGTTTAGATGAAAAAGATCATCAATCGGCAAGATAAGTATAACAAAAGGAAACAAAGTGATTTCAATATACTCCCCTAACTTGGTTGCGATATGGTATAAAAAGTAAGCCAACAATGAATGAAAACAATGGCGCCACTAGCTACATAAAACAGTAGTATAATAGGGTTCTCTGGTTTAGTTAGAATCCACCATATGAAATTATGAGACCAGCAGAAATCATGTGTCAGAATGGAGAATAATCATATATGCGTAATACTTTGCTTTGAAGTAAACGATCGACGCACGACAAATGCCATGTGATAGAAAATGTGCATATATTCCTTCCGGTCAGGAAATCCAAGAATGGAATGCACAGAATCCAGTTGTAGTTTACTATTCATTACTGCTAAATCAAAACAAAGCATTCATATCCAAGATTATTTCAAAATATATAATATACTTACATTTTGACCTTATTTTCCCCAGTTCTCCAGCAGTTATTTTCTCTTTGCTTTAATAATCTTTCCTCTATAGCCCTATCCTTTGATGCTGTATCCACTGGTTTCGCTAGACCAAATATTGAAGTCTGCCTCAGATTCGTATTGTCTTGGTCCACCAGTGGTTTTGATCTTGGTTTAAGTTTTAGCTTTGGTCTTTCTTTTACTTCTGATTTTGGTGGTTCTGACAAAGCTAAGTATTCTAAAAATTTAAATCGTATATTAATTGTCTACTAATTATCATTTTTTCAAGCTTTGCAATAAGAAGGGTATTATGACATAATGTTTTAACTGAACAGGTTTGTAGGAAAGTAACCCTCAGTATGATAAAATTTTCAGTGCTATGCTCAAATGTCAATTGCATATGCGATTCATTTGCATGCTATATAATTATAACAAATAACATCACATGATTTTGGGGATGATTTACTGACGGAATATTGTTCAAGTAATTAAAAATCGTACGACATATATTTTCTTTCATTCTAAACTTGACTTTTGTTAACGAATGAGATGGATCACATGATTTTCTAAATGCGCATATGCCGAAAATAAATTGACAGTAACTTCCGTATCTTTTATATGGAAATTTGCAAAGATCTGGATTAAACATGGTTTTAACTTATCAAAATTTTTAAACATTAACCATCACGGTGACCATGATTTCAAACAATCATACGCAATTGATTTTTTCTTTGTGTGTGTGTGTGTGTGTGTGTGGCAACAACAATTTTGAATATCTGAAATTCAAAAGATTTCAATAAATTTGTCTGAAATTCATGAAACTCTCAAAGACTTTCTTCAAGGCTTTGTGATTCTTACTTTATGTTGATGTTGACGTCTATTTTATTTCTATTACTTGTTGATTAATAGCGATGGTAGATGTGTCCAGCCGAATCAATGAAATACAACTTACAGTGTCTTAAATTGACTTTTTTAAACTATAAAATATATTTGTTTCATTTTTCATAAATTGCAAAGGCTGGTTTGTTAATCTATACCATATGAACAGTCCAAAGACTTCTAATACTTTGCTCCTATCACATCCATATAAAGCTTGGCCATTATGACATCTAATATTTCATTTCTGGGGTTAGAGAATGGAATTTTATCCTTTTGAAGAACTTTTTTCGAACTAACACCGAAATGAATCATAATCATAACATAGAAAGATTAAAATAGTGTTTATATTTTTAGTTTTAGTATTACATACGGACGCTGAACCCTGCAAAAGAATTTTTTGGCAAGGTGCTAAACAATTTAGCTTTCCTCAGCAAACTGAAATTAATTTTCTTTTTTCAAAAAAATACCAACCCCAAGTAATAAAGTGGTCGACGCAAAAATGTCTAATGCTACTGGATACACGAACAATCGAATAAATAAATACCGAAGTCACTGTGAATTCACTTTCTGCATATGCGCATTTCGACAACTTATGTCTCATCAGTGCAGATAAAATCTAAACGTTTGGAAGACCATAAACTCAAAGATGTTTAAAAACTGATAGAGAACAAATAACCAACTGATAAATTCTTATAATAAACTGTTGACACAGAATATGATTCGCCTGCCCCATGCATCGCTTGAAATTGCACATTGATGTACAGCAGCAATTAAAGTTTTTAACAGAGTGCACTACCTGCTCGCCTAAAACATGACGTGATCATTTATGCATCACTGAGGGGTCAAGGCAACTATTTTGATGTTCAATCAGTATGTACTTCTGAACACGCAACTGCCTGACAAATATCAAGTGCCTAGGATGAACAATTATAAACAATACAAAATTCAAATGTCAGTGGAGCGTGACTGTAAGGACATCATTATAAAATGCAAATGAAACTGGTCTCTACTGATACTAATACTACTGCATACCAAATATCAATGGGCTGCCATGAAATGTTGGTGTTAAACAGACACAAGATAGAACTTTAACATTGAATAAACATTGCCAAATTACAAAAAACTGTGAAGCGTGACTACATGGCATTGACATTAAACGCCACTGAAATTGATCTGTACTGATGCAAATGCAATTGCATATTTTATCAATGGGCTTCAAAGAGGGGCTGATGTTAAACAGACAATAGATAAATTTAAACATTTGATATAAAACAGTGCAAGATTTCAAAGTCAGTGAAGCGTGACTGCGGGGGCATAGACATTAAACGCCACTGAATTAGATCTGTACTGATGCTAAAACACTGCATACCTAATATCAATAAGCTTCCATGAGTGGCTGATGTCAAACAGACAATAGATAAAATTTGAACATTTGATATAAAACAGTGCAAAATTTTAAAGTCAGTGAAGCGAGACTGCGGGGCATAGACATTGAAAGCCACTGAAACTGATCTGCTCTGATGCTAAAATACTGCATACCATATATCAATAGGCTTCCATCAGTTGAAATTGTTTAGCAGACAATAGATAAAACTTAAACATTTGATATAAAGCAGTGCAAAGTTTCAAAAAGTCAGTGAAGCGTGCCNAAAGCAATATCAGCCCCAAAAAACAAGAAAAAGAACAGAACAGAAAAAAACAAGTAGGAAAAAAACGCAAAACAACATACAATAAAATAAACAATCAAAAATATTTTTCAACGTCCAATGTAAAAACGACATTAGCTTCCTTATTGACATGTGTCTGTTAGATTGCGCTTAATGTATACTTATTTAGACCGTGGGGCTTTTCAGTTTTACGAACTACTGGCAATACTAATCACACGCACCTTTCTCAATGCAAATCAAACACACCCTCCCATTAAATCGTAAATATATCCCCAAAAACACGCATGATTTGCCTTGAATACATTGTGTATCAATAATTTTAAACATATAGCAGCAAAACTAACAAGGGGTATGTTTAGAAACTAAGAAATCGTTAATCAACTGAATGGATTTGATCGTTTAATTTAATAATAGACTGATTGACGGACTAAGTACGAAATATTTACGGATTGCATATTCTAATTTTAAACAATTTAAATGCATTAAAAACATAAGTTGTTAGTGCTTTGACACAAAATTACCATCGAACTTGTGAAATAGGGCGTACATTTTAATATAAGACAATAACTGCATCTTGTAATTGTTTATTTTTTGTTAAATTCGAGAAAAACGCTGATTTTTGGGTTGATTTTATGGGTATTTTCTAATCTTCTATAAAAATAGAACGCAAATTCGAAGAAAGATCTATAACGTGAATAATGTTTCAGCAATTATATGTTTTTCATGTAATAATTCCATTTGTAGATAAGTTTTTGTTTAGTAGGTAACAAGCCCAAAAGATTAGTTGGGGTGTCGACATTCCGTTTAGGGTCCTGTCATTCAATTGCAATTATCACATTGTTTCTACCACATTTCATTTTTACGACAGACATATTTCAAAAATATAATAATCAAGCTATCCAAAACGACTGAGAAATCGAATAGGGTATTTGGGTCATTTAAACTTTTTAAATAAGCGACTTTTGCTTAATTCGCCGCTCTACTAATAAGAAGGGTATTATGAAATAATGTTTTAACTGAACAGGTTTGTAGGAAAGTAACCCTCAGTATGATAAAAATTTTCAGTGATATGCTCAAATGTCAATTGCATATGCGATTCATTTGCATGCTATATAATTATAACAAATAATATCATATGATTTTGGGGATTTGAAATTTATGCAGATTTACTGACGGAATATTGTTCAAGTAATTAAAAATCGTACGACATATATTTTCTTTCATTCTAAACTTGACTTTTGTTAACGAATGAGATGGATCACATGATTTTCTAAATGCGCATATGCCGAAAATAAATTGACAGTAACTTCCGTATCTTTTATACGGATTGCTTTATATGGAAAGTTGCAAAGATCTGGATTTTTTAAACATTAACCATCAGGGTGACCGTGATTTCAAACAATCATACGCAATTGATTTTTTCTTTGTGTGTGTGTGTGTGTGGCAACAACAATTTTGAATATCTGAAATTCATAAGATTTCAATAAATTTGTCTGAAATTCATGAAACTCTCAAAGACTTTCTTCTAGGCTTTGTGATTCTACTTTATGTTGATGTTGACGTCTATTTTATTTCTAATAGCGATGGTAGATGTGTCCAGCCGAATCAATGACATACAACAGTGTCTTAAATTGACCTTTTTAAACTATAAAATATATTTGTTTCATTTTTCATAAATTGCAATCCGGAATCCGCTTAAAAATTGTGATTCTTAGACGGACTTTAGGCGTACATGGAAATTTCCAAAAAAAAAAAATCCGTCTAAATTACGTCTAACCCTTAGAGGGATTCAGGCGGAAACCATTTAAAAATTGTTAGCTTTAGGCGCGGACCTCAGGCGTACATTGAAATCAGAAAAAAGTCCGTCTTGGATTATTTTTGAAATTCCTGCTAACAATAATAGATGTTATGAAACTGATGAAAAGGAAGTAGTCTTTGCACATGTGCAGAATTTCAAAAATGGAGCCAAGGAAATCATTTTGCAAACATGGGGGAGAGGGAACAAGAGCTGTCGCCGAATGGCAGCCAAATATACCCCCCGCTCATTGAACCCTGAATCGATATGGTAAGTGCAAAATTAAGTTTGTGTGGACACAATACAAGTATGGACACAATGATATTATCTTCAAGAAAGAAATTTTCACAAGGGTTCCAATGAAAACACTCTGTCTAAATCAGACAAATATAAAATTCCCCTTTTTGACATTTTACACATCTACATATAGTGTTCTTCCTTTGTCTTAAGTTTCATCAAAATCCTTCAAGTGGATTAAGAGGAGTTGTGCCTACGAGGTAACCCATACATAGGGAATCAATGAAAACTCAAAGTCGAATTATCTCCCCTTCCTGGTTTCTGACAATAATTATATTCCTTCATGCACATCTCCATATAGTGTTCTTACTTTGTGTAAAGTTTCATTAAATTCCTTCAAGTGGTTTAAGAAGGTAACCCATAATGGGGAAT